>CAUYRH010053546.1:0-20158 GCA_963574655.1 Perodicticus potto | reverse complement strand
CCCCCTCCCCTCCCCTCCCTTTCCCTTTTCCCTGTATTCTTGTGCTATAATTGGGTTTTAGCCTTCATATGAAAGCTATAAATTAGCTCTATATTAGGGCTGAGTACATTGGACACTTTTTCTTCCATTCTTGAGATACTTTGCTAAGAAGATTTCAGTGTGAGTGTGTCTGACTATAAGTTTCTAAGGGTAGAGATAAGATGAGTAGTAAAGTCAGGTCTTCCAGGGCTATTTGTACAGATGGAGCCAGAGAACATTTGATGTCCTGGGTGGGGTGGCAGGATGGGGCTGGGGAGGTGAAGAGCTTTGGCATTGCCTGGGCTGCACTGGTAAAGCTCAGTGGTCCCCGCTCAGGCCCCACCCATGGGATCTCATCTTCATTCCCATCATGACAAGCATCAAGCATCCTCCTTAACATTTGATGAGTCAAATACTGAGTTCCACAACTTACCTTGAAAGAGGAAACTTAATGATTTCCTAATGGCAACTATCAGGATTGAACAATGATTGATCATAGTAACGTATACAGTGACACTAGTACCATCTCACCCCTGAATGTCATATTTCTTTATTCTTGTTCTAATTTCTCCTTGATTTCAATTGGCTTGCTATACATACAGCATTTAATTAATTAATTAATCTAGGTGATACCTAAATGAAAGAAAAAGTCTTGTGACATATTTTCTATTTATAATCAACATGGTGTCTTCGTGATTTTCTTTCATTGATTTTCCTCTGTTTTTGTCCACCAGAGAGAGCTCAATGGAATGGAAAGCCTAAGAGGTTAACCCCCTTGGCTTAGAATCTTCACTCCACTACCAACTGCAAGTTTTATCACCTTGTGTAAGCTGAATATTCAGTTGATAGATATTATTATATCTACTTATAATATGGAGGAATGAAATAAGATGTGAAAGCTACTACAAAATTAGTATTCAAAAAATAATACTCCTTTCTTCTCCTTTCCAAGATTTAGAATTTACCTTCAATATCAAATAGTGAAATTTCTTTTCTCTAAGTTAAAGAACTTGCTCACAGTGAAGACTTGAAGGCAGTCCACCCAACACTGCAGACACTGCCCATAGTTCAGTATGGATTTCAACCTCTCAGGAAAACCTACTGCTTGTCAAGGTAATAACATAACAAAGCATTCACCACTGAAAGATGATGACCCAATAGTAGAATTTTAAATACACAGAACTTCTGAAGCCCAATTGGTTTATACTAGGTGAGCCCAGATTGCATATTTTAATTCTGCCTTGAATCTTTTATTCAGTGGTAAAATTTAAACACAAGTAAATCTAATATCAGGAGAAAAACCACTTACTTAATCTTTTGGCCTCATTCTTGGACAGTTGTTGTGCAGTCAGGCTTTCCTCCATTCTGCCTCCATACCCTAGCTGTCAGATTACTAATCTTCCAGTTTTACTCTCCTAATTTCACTTTTTGTTCACAATCTTTGAGGGCTCACTGTGCCTAAGGATGTTTCGATATTTTCACCTGCCATTTGAAGACTCTTCTCATTTGAAGAACCCAACTTTTCAACTCTACTCACCATGTTAATGTAATAATGTGACAGACCCTGAAATTTTAACACATCATAGACAGTGCTTCTCATCAGACTTTGATCCTTCTAGGCATCAAAGATACTTAGGTAGCTTCTTACAAAAGTAGCTGGATAAGAATGTTTGCTGTGAAAGACTGAACCTAAAACGTAATAGTTACATGCATCAAACTGCATGCCAAATATTTGGGTGTTGATGGAGACTTTGAGTTCCTTCCTCTTGGCATCCCTTGGTAATCCTGATTTTCTGATCACCATAAGAATGGTATCCTTACACATACCTAAACACTTTCTCCATGTATTTCCTCCATTCTGTTGATTCTGTTTTTGAGTCCTTGGTGGCCACAAATCTGTACAGTGTTTGTCTTGGGTTTTCATCTAGTTAGAGTTTATATTTCAACAGATTTTATCTTTCAATAACCATTATTAGTAGTAGTTGCATTAAAAGAAATCAGATTGTGTTTAGTAGACCTGAACTTCACCCTGCCTGTCCTTCCATTGTTTCATCTAATAGTATAGTAAAAAGTTTATGTGTTAAGCATAGTTTCCCAATTTAAAGTAAAAATAACAGCAACAACCTGAACCCTTGATTCTCACCCTATCCAGGTCATAATTAATACCTCCAATTTTGGTGAAAGCAAACAGCATGCAGAAGACTTGCTCATAAAATGAGTTGTGCATACAGTATGCAGAACACTTGCTCATAAAATGAGTCATGACTAATAATAGTTAATATCTTGCAGCCTCTGTAGTGGTGGAAGAAGAATGCAAAGTTGCTGCCCCAGCTGTTCTGCTAGTGAGAGACTCTAGCTGGTACGGTCATGGTGTTCAGCAGTCTGGAAAGTGCATTGGTCTCTCTGGTTGCCAGTCAGTAGGATCTGTCATTGAATGCATCTAAAATATAATAAAAAAACCCAGATACTAAAGTGCCTCACCATTGAGAATGTAGATAGTAGTTAGAAGTCACTTAACTATTTTTGCATCATGCAAATGTACTTATTAATTACATTGTTTGGTAATGCTTTCAAACGATTTTAAAAAAATACTTTCAGCAGCAATGAGCTCAAAACATTAAATGTTTGATGCCAAATAAGTACAGAAATTAATTACTCAAGAATGTCAATAAACATGCACAAAATGCCAACATAGCAATTATTAGGGTCACAGTGAAAACCAGAAGACACAAGTCTGCAGAAGACACATCTATATCTATTTCAAAAGTTAGTGATTATTTTAGGAACAGTGTGCCCAAAGATCATGTATTTTAAAAAGTAGCTGCAGAAGAAACATTTGCATTTCACTCAATATAGCACAATTTCCATTTAGATTGATTGACTCATTTTCTAAAATAATCTAATTTTTAATTCCAGTGTTTCTTGCACACATGCTAAAAGCAATAGCTAAAAATGAGTCAGCTTTGTAATGAGAACTTTTTTACCAGTTAAATGATATGAAAGTAATTTCTTGCCAACATACCTAAACAAGAAAAGCAAACCTAAATAAAGTTTAATTTTTTAATTTCTATTTCTTTTAGGCACAAGGATATGATCTTTGCAGGGAAAAAAAAGTGACAGAAGGAGATATATATGTAACAAAATATTGATGTATATTAATGTTGATGGAATATAGACTTCATCAAAAATAATAGTAATGTGGCAAAGAGTTTATAAAGCATGTAGAATTAAAATTCATGGGAAAAATAGCACAAAAATAGGGGCTGATGAAAGTAAATTAAGTGTTTTGAGTTTTAGAATTAGGATGGAAGAAAATGAATAATTTTTGTTGGGATGCAACAAGTCAGAATTAGGTTATCTAAGGTAAATTGTGAAAGGAAAGTGAAAAAAATACATAAATAACAAAGTTAATATAAAAACAGAAAAATAATAAAAATATCTAATTAATCTAGAAGTAGGTAAATAGACAAGAATAGGAGGAAAACATAAGAGATGTAAGCAATATACAAAACAAATAGATGATAAACTCAAAACCAAATATCTATGTATAGGTGTTTATATTAAATATAAATGGATTAAATAGTCCACATAAAATACTGTAATTTTTAGAGAAGACCAAAGAACAAATGATAAGTCAGATAACAATAGGCTCCGTGCCTGTGGCTCAATGGGCTAAGGCATCTGCCACATACACCTGAGCTGGCAGCTTCGAATCTAGCCCAGGCCCTCCAAACAACAATGATGGCTGCAACCAAAAAATGGCCAGGCATTGTGGCAGGTGCCTGTAGTCCCAGCTACTTGGGAGGTGGAGGCAGGAGACTTGCTTGAGCCCAGGAATTAGAGGTTGCTGTGACCTGTGATGCCACGGCACTCTATCCAGGGTGACAGCTTGAGGCTTTGTCTCAAAAAAAAAAAAAAATCAGATAACAATAATATTTAGAAAATGAAAAAACTTTTGTTCTTCAAAAGTCTATGTAAAGAGGATAATGAGAAAAATTATAGCCTAGGTAAAAATAGTTATAAACAATATATCTGACAAAGCACTACTATGTAGAATATATAAAAAATTGTAAAAATTTAATAGGTTAAAAAATAGAAAACGAGCTAAAGACATGAAGAGAAATTCACTGAAGAGGGTATAGAGATGGGAAATTTGCTCATCAAATAGTGTTCAGCCACTAAGAAAAATGTAAATTAAAACCACAATGAGATACCACTAGAAACATATCGTTGTGGCTGAAATTAAAAACAAAAGTGACATCACCAAATACTGGTGAGAGTGGGGAGAAGCTAGATCCCTTGGACAGCCCTACTAAGAATGTAGCATGGCATGGCCAAGCTGAAAAAATAATCAGTTACTTATGTAATTAAGTAGGCAATTACCTAAAAACCCAGAACTTATATTCTTGGGAATTAAATAGAATGAAATGGAAACTTATGCTCACACACACACAAATATGTAAATGTTTATGTAAAGGTCTAATTTTATTCATTATAGACAGCAACTGCGGACAATCAAGCTGCCTTCATATATGTGAATGGCTAAACAAATTGTGTCATATACATACCATTAAATACTAGTCAGTAACAAAAAGGAATGGGCTACTGATGCATGCAATGATTGTATTCATCTCTATGGACTTTTTCTGAGTTAAAAAAAAAAGCTAACAAAAAATGTTACATACTATGTTATTCCATTTATTTAAACTTTTGAGATGATATCCCTTTTAAAATGAAGAACAGATAAATTACTGCCAGAATATAGGGTCAGGGAATAATGGGCATGAAATGGTGGGTTGGTTATAAGTGGAGAGGGAGTGCTTTAGTATCTTGACTGTGGTGGTGTATATGAAAACCTAGAATTATGATAAAATTGTATAGAACCAAATATACACACCCACCCAAGTGACTACAAGTAAAATTGGGAAAGTATTAATAAGGTCAGTAAATTGTATTCTGGTTGTAACATTATACTATAGTTTTACAAAATATTTACCTTTGAGGGAAACTTGGCAAATTGTACACAGACTCTATTCATTTTGCAGCTATATGTGAGTCTGCAATGATCTCAATGAAAAAATTCAATACAAAATTAAGTAAGAATAAGTGTCATGAAGCATATTCCTCCACACTACAGACTATACAATACTGTTAGTATAAATTAACGAACAAATATAAATGGAGAGATATACTATGTTCATTGACTGGAGGACCCAATATTGCAAAAACGTTATTCCTTCCTGAATTTTTCTACTCAATATAATTTCAGTCAAAATCTCAGCTGGTTGTTTTCAGGAAACTGACTCATTGATGCCAATATGCTTAAGAAAACACTAAGTGCCAATAATAACTGAGGCAGAATAAAGAGAAGAAAGATTATTCTGGAAAGTGTGTAATATCAAATGTCATACTTACAATTTAAAATTTAATAGATAAGACTTTGCCATAGTGGTGCAAGAACAGACAAATAAATAAAACAGACTAAACAGAGATCAGGGAACAGACAAATTCATATATAGTCACGTATATATGACAGATGTGGCCCTCCAGTAAAGAAAGTATATAGAAGTTATTTTCAATACATTAGCCATTGAATCAATTGGCTACTACATAAGAAAAAAAGAATTTTGGCACCTACCTCTCAGTTTACACATGTTAGGTGGATTGTTTATGTAAATACTAAAAGTAAAACAATGACACTTTAAGAATAAAACAAAATATATTGCCATGAGTCTGGTAGGAAAATATTTCTTAAATAGGGAACAAAAGGGCTATTTTTCGAAGTTAATAAATATAAGGACATTAAAACTGAGAATTTGCCCAATGATGAGAGGACACTGTTAAGAGAATGAAAAGACCTCCACAAAGAGCAGAAATTATATACGATTAATATATCTAAAAAAGGATAATTTTCCAAAATGTATAATATATACCTTCAATGAGCAAAAGACTTGAATAAGCCCTTTATATACAAGTGCCTAAAACTTGGGAGAAAGTGCTAAAATTTACTAAGGATCAGGAATGCAAATTAATATCACAGTAATTGTGGTTAGAAGGTTTGCATTAATTTCTTATGTCTCTGTAGGCATGTCTCTTTGCAATGAGAATTTTCTACTCTTTTGATAAAGAGGTAACATTTATTTCTACAAGTACAAAGTATTTACACACCAGATCTTCCCTAGAATCTTAAGTGGCCTTGGAACTTGCTTTGGCTAGTAGAATGTGGAAGAAGTGACGTTATCTGCCTCCTTGAAATGCTGCTGTCACCATGCAAGAAGCCCACGCAAGCCTGCAGGAGGCTAAGAGGGCATGTGGGCAGGGAGGGAGAGCCAGCAACCAACACCAGATTTCAGATCTGCTGGAGTGGCCTTGTTGAACTACTCAGATAGCATGAGTGAGCCCTGGAAAGGTTAGTAAAGACACTGCTCAGCCAAACCCAGAGCAGACAGATTGCTGGACATGCAATTGTCCAGCATGGTCAATGGCTGCTATTTTAAGCCTCTGAGTGTTTTTGTTTGTTTGTTTGTTTGTTTGTTTGTTTGTTTTTGAGACAGAGTCTCACTCTGTCACCCTCGGTAGAGTGCTATGGAGTCACAGCTCACAGCAACCTCAAACTCTTGGGCTTAAGAAATTCTCATGCCTCAGCCTCCCAAGGGGCTTGGACTACAGGCACCTGCCACATTGCTTGGCTATTTTTGGTTGCAGTTGTCATTGCTGTTTAGCAGATCCAAGTCGGGCTCGAACCTGCCAGCTTTGGTGTTTGTGGCCGGCGCCCTACTCACTGAGCTATGGGCTCTGAGCCAGCCTCTAAGTTTTTGTATGGCTTATTGTACAACAATTGCTAACTGAAACAATGATATAATACATATATCCAACAGAGTAGCTAAAGTGAAAGTAGAGACTGGGCCCCTCACACTGTGTTGCTGAAAATGAAAACTGGCACAGTCATTTTGGAACACCATGTGGCAGTGTCTACCCAAGTTCATGAACACACTCTTAACACCCAGCAATCCCGCTGCTTAGGTGTAGCTCCAAGATCAATTAACCCAAAACACATTTAAGATGTAAATTGCAGCATTACCCACCAAAGATAAAAACTGGAGACAACCCAAATATCCAGATGAAGTAAAATAAATAAAAAAAGTAAATTGTGATATATTCCTGTATTATACAACCATAAGAACAAACGCACACAAGTATATGCAACTACTTGGATCAATGTCACAAACACAATGTTAAGAGAAAGAGGTCACATACAGAGGAGTACCTACAGCCTTATTTTTATAATTGTTTTTGAATAGAACTATTTTGTGGCTTGAACATTGCAATAAAACATTTGTAATCAGTGGCTAAGTTATCAAAATTTATTTCTTTTTAATGCTTTTGCTCACTCTCAAAAATTCTGTTTAAAGAAAAATGTATATGGCCACCATCTGTCATGCGCCACCTGTTTTCTACATGATTTTATATCTTTTTGCTAATGGTGTCTCAAGATTTACTCTTGGTTCCATTTTGAATACATTTTTCTGTGAATATTTTCTCTTCTAATAATCCCTAAATTGCTCTGGCTACTGACACACGATTTTTTGGTTTGGCCAAACTTTAGTTGGGTTCCTGAACCTTCTCCTTAGGCTCATCAGCATATATCCTTATAAAACCTAGTTTTAGCAAAGGAAGCCCCATCCTCAGTATTTGATCACCTTTTATGATAAGGTTCTTCCCTCCGAGGGGTGTCTGCTCATCTTGGACACCTGATAAGGTTCCTCTTCCCCGCCACCCTGCCTTAAAGGGAAAAAAAAAAAAAAAAACTAGCCGAGCATTG
This sequence comes from Perodicticus potto, assembly GCA_963574655.1. Lineage (NCBI taxonomy): Eukaryota > Metazoa > Chordata > Mammalia > Primates > Lorisidae > Perodicticus > Perodicticus potto. The sequence continues at coordinate 12,318 of CAUYRH010053546.1, read as the reverse complement.
TGGTGGGCAACTGTAGTCTCAGCTATTTGGGAGGATAAGGCAGGAGGGTCACTTGAACCCAGGAGTCTGAAGTTGCTGTGAGCTAGGCTGATGCCATAGCAAGCTAGCCTGGGCAACAGAGTGAGACTCTGTCTCAAAATTCACTAAATATACTTAATAACTGTCAACATCCAGAACAAACACAATTAACTCATTAGTTCTTATAGTCAATAAAAAATTTGAAAGAAAGATTATCATACACTTATAACTGCATACCATAGGGGGACTTTAAATCCCCACCCCTGTGTGCCAAGCTTCAGCCCCATTAAACAGACTCTCTAGGTGCAGGCTCCATGGTGTCCCTGAGAGGTTCTGGCAAAGAACTGGGGCGAGGGTCCAAAAGAAAGGAAAGAAGACCAGTCTAGGCACAAGGGAGAACTGTAATAGAGGGTAAAAGCAGAATAGAGACTGACCAGGTGTCAGCTAAGCTCCCACACAGTTGCAAAAGGTTTATTAGGCTTATCACGATAGCTGGAATGGGGAAGTGAGCCCCACATACTGCCCAGAGCTCTTCTCTGGTGTGGGTCAGGATTATGGGTATATAGAGTGTTCCTGGAAACTCTACCCTTGAAGAACTTCAGGAGCTTGGGGAGGGGATTGCTTGCTTTGTGAAATGGCTGCACTCTTGCTAGGATTATGAGAATTTCTTTCCCACAGTCTCCTGTGCAGCCAGAGGTCAGAGCTACTGGGAGAGGGAGGGTCTCATGGTGAACTGAAGCATCAGTGCTCCTGACATCGTTCCTTGGGATAAATTAATTTCAGACATAAGAACTAACCTTGGCTCCACAGAGATGCTGCAGGAGAGTCTTTTTTTCCTCAGCAATTTTAATGTTTTGCTTCCTCCATGTGTTTTTCCCCAGTACTGGGATTAGTCTGCAGAGAAAGAGCAGCTGCTAGACAGAAACTTAGACAAAGCCAAGTCTCCGGCTTCCCCTGTCTCCTGTCATCAAATATGTATTATGGTGCAACGTGCCAACCTTTGGGAGAGGTCCTGCGGTGATATGGAAACTAAGTTTATTTCCTTCTCAATAAGCTCTGCAAAGAAAATATTCTGTGAGGTATGGCAAATAAGCAAAACAGAATCTAAAATGCACGTGTAAGTTGAGTGAGATATAAAAGTTCCAAAAAGGTACCCATAAGTGACATAGGGGAATCCAGGAAGGTTATTAGCTTATTTTTTGATGGGAAATAGACATCAACCAGTTGCAGGGAAGGGCAGCAGGGAGGACAGTGTCTAGAGACACCAGGACCCCCTGGGATCTGTGAGGGGTGCACACTGCACGTCACTTCCCAGCATACATGAAGATCTCCAGACCCAGAAAGAGATCAGTCAGTGGAGGTAAGTGCGCTTCAGACTGTCTACCTCCTGATGGAGGTAGGAAGCACAATGACCATCATTGCTTTCTTGGAGAAGAGGTACCAAACCTTCACTCCAAGGGTAAGATGAAATTACAAGTGCAGATCTCATAATGGCAAAGATCTGCTATCTGGGTGATTAAGGGGATAATCAATGTCAGGCTAGTCCCAGGGGTTGAAGAGTATTCAAGGAACTTGGGTGAGGGTTAGTGTTAGAGCCTGGATTCAGGTGATAATTAGAGTCAGGCGGTTCTGGGAGTTGAAGAGTATTCAAGGAACTTGGGGGAGGGCTAAGGTTAGGACAAGGTTTTGGGTCAGTCAGGCCTGGGAGTTGCAGAGCGTTTGAGGCCCTCAGGTGAGGGTCTGGGTTAGGGCTTGGTTTGGGGTGATAATTAGGGACAGGCACACCAAAGAAAAGAAGAAGGCTTGGTTCCTTTGGTGAGAGCTAGGGTCAAGGCCTGGCTTCACATGATGGTTAGAGGTGGACCTGTGAAATGTTTAGGGTTCGGGGCTAGGTTTGACTAGGGTAAGGGCTAGGGTTAGAAACTGGCTTACAGTGATGATTAGAGTCAGGCTGGTCTGGGGGTGAGGAGGGTTCAGGGCTCTTGGGTGAAGTCTTTGGTTTAGGCTACAGTTTCAGGTGATAATTAGGGTCACGCCACCCTGGGGGATGAAGAGGGTTGGGATTCCTTGGGTGAGGTCTAGAGTTAGTGCCTGGCTTTGGGTGATAGTTGGGGTCACATGGACCTGGGGGATGAAGAGAGTTTGGTGCCCCTGGGTGAGGTCTAGGGTTAGAGCTTGGTGACAGTTAGGGTCAGGCAGGCCTGGGGTATGAAGAGGGTTTGAGATCCTGGGTGAGGTCTAGGTTTAGAGGGCGGCTTCCTTTCATAATTAGCATCTGTCAGCCTGTGGGTTGAAGATGGCTTGGGGACCTAGTGTGAGGGCTAGTTTTAGGGTCCGGCTTTGAGCAATGGTTAGGGTCAGATGGGCCTGGGGGATAATAAGGGTTCAAGGCCTTTGCTTGAAGCCAGGGTTATTGCTTGGCTTTGGGTGTGGTTGGGTCAGGTTGCCCTGGCAGATGCAGACTGTTCAGGGCTTTCATAAGGGCTATTGTTAGGGCTCCTCTTCCATGGTAATTAGTATCAAGGCAGCCTGGGGGATGAAGTAGGTACAGGGCACTTGGGTGAGAACTAGTGTTGGGTCCTGGTGTAAAGTTATCTGGGGGGCTCAGGTGGGGCTGGGGTATAGAGAGGGTTAGGGACTCTTGGTTGAAGGCTAGGGTTAGGGCCTGCTTCTGGTGCTGGTTGGAGTCAGATCTCTCTAAGGGATGAAGAGGGTTCAGGGCCTCCATGGCAATTCACGTTACTTCTCTTAGCATCTGTTTCCTGGATGTGATGATACTGACTCATGAGTTTGTTATGCTAATTAGTGGAGAAGTAATGCAGTCTTCTGGCGTTGGTACCCTGGTGTACAGTTAGTGCCCAGTCAATAGTAACCATCATAGTGCTGCTGTTTTTGCCCATCTTTTGCCCAGTGACTTTTTAATTTTTTTTCTCAGTGACTTTTTTTTAAGTCACTTGCTGCTCTGCTGTACCAGAGGTTCCTGCAGTTCCTCCCTGGGGCCTCCCAGTCCTAGGCTCAAAAATGCAGTTGCAAGCATAGGACACAGGACGCAGGACACAGAAACTGACCCCTTTGGAGCAATTGAATTGTCCCATTTTGGGGGCCTAAGGCAGCCACACACAAACCTTCCCCCCCACTCTCCTTCTAAGACAAAGACACAAAGGATCTGGCTAGCCTCACCCCACTGAGAAGTTTACATGGAAAGACCCTAACTTTCTAGGCAAGTTGTGGAATTTCCCTATCCCCTACCCCTACAGCTTCATGTAAAAGGAATTTCTAACTGCCCCCGAGTGCAGATGCCACCTTTGTACTGCCCAGGTGGGTCATCGCCCCTTTCAATAAGCCTGGCCTGAGCACCTCCTGTATGGCATCATCTCTAGGCACCATTGTTTACAATGTTCAAATGGCTCTGAAGACCCAGGACTGGTGGCTGACGGGAGGCTGGCTGCTGGCCTCCTTCATCACCCCAGCTGTGCCCAGATCCGATTCCACTGACCACCTGTTGGACAGGACTAGAGGATTTTGCTCTAACTGCCCTTCAAATGTGCATAAGGTCTCTAAAGCTTCAAACAGAACCCCCCTTGCCTTGCTCTCTGGCTCACTCCTGCATTCTCACAGCCCCCTTGCTTCCTCATTCCTCTATTTGTGCCCAGTTAGAGGGTTTTGTCCTAGTGCGGTGCTCTCTTCTGGGGTCTGGGATCTCAAATCATTGTGTTTTTCATTTTTCATTTCAACAGGGCTGGACCCTCTTTTAGGCTTTTGAGGTCCTGAGGACCTTAAGTTCTCAGAGAAAAAAATAGGGATGCCTGACCTTCCTCGGCCTTTCTTCGTTTTTTCTCCTAGTTCTTGAAAAACAACCGACACCTTCTTTTTCACCCAGCTAGGGGAAGGACATCTGAGACATAGAAGCTGGTCCCTCTATTCCATCAGCAAAAATACCCCTGTGGTGTCTTCTTTGGCAATATAAGAAATTAGCCCTCAAGAAGAATATTTGGCCAAAATACCTCATATTTTACTGCAACACAACTTGGCTTCGATATAAATTGGATGGTGGGTTTAACTGGACTGAGAATGGGACTGTTGACCTCAATATCTTAAAAGACTTCAACAATTTCCTCCAAAGAAATGACAGGTGGAGCAAAATCCCCATTTTCAGGCTTTTGTCTCCCTGTGCCCCTGCCCCTGTCTGTGTAAATGGTGCTCAATCCACCAGATACTTGCTGCTTAAATCCCTCCCTTTTTATCTTGCCCCAAACTCCTACCCTATCTTCCTCCCTCCATAGAGTCATTCAATCCTGCTGACTGCTGGGCTTCTACCATTCCTCCACCCCCTTAAGTTCCCCCAGAACTCCAAGGCCTTCCTTCTTCCATGCCACCAATCCCTTTATGCTCCCATCCTGGCCCACTCCCTCCACCAGCAGAACCTCTTTTACTGAAGGAATGACCCAGGTTCATGTCTTGTTTCCCTAGGAGATGTTTTGCAGATTGAGAAAAGATTAGGTACTTTCTCCAAAGAGCCCTCTAAGTATATAAAGGAATTCTGGTACCTGGTCCAATCCTATGACCTCATCTGGCATGACCTTCACATGATCATGAACTCTACCCTTCACTAGAGGAGTGAATAGGGTTTGACAGGTGGCTGGACAGTATGCAGACGCCATCTTTGCACTGCCCAGTTGGGTCATCTCCCCTTTCAATAAAGCTGACCTAAACTTCTCTGCTCCCACTGCAGCCTCATCTCTGGGCACTATTGTTTAAACTTTTCATCCCTTAAACCCAAGCATATTTACATCAGCATTTCCAAATTGCATATTGTTTTCTGACGAGCCTCACAATTTAAATTTTAATCATCTTTTCCTTGAAAAACAAATCGAAAAATAAAAAAAAAACAAAGTGAGCTGGAGATATTGCATTGCTCTGGGAGGCTACCTCTAATTAAGATGTTGAAAGCAATTTTAACACCATTTCTCACCACTGTGACAAATCTGACAGGTTTACAAATTAGCATTCAGGAACTCTCCAACTGGATGTCCATGTTTTGTCAGATTCCGTGGCAGATCCCAAACATGCTTCATAATTGCTGCAAGTAATACCATACCTCACAAAAAATGAAGTCCGCTCCCCAGTGATCCCAGGACACTGGCCTCTGGGATAGATATTTGGCATCAAAGAAAATACTGCTCACTGGTCTGACCTCTGCTCAGGAAAGAGGACATACGTAATTATGAAAAATCCAGGTGGAATTTCAGGGACTCTGAGGGGGGTGGCACAGCCCAAACAGCCTCCCACCCTTGAGTGTCTTCTGCTAGCTGGTGAGCAGAGCACGTGACTTGCCTCATTCTGCCCAGCTCTGGATGTTAGCTCTTTCTTTTGTTGAAGTCATTTTCCCAAGGCTTTCCTTTGCGGGTTCTCAATCAACTGTAGGGGTCACAAAGGATTCTAAAGTCCCTTTCACACACTGACCCTGCAAGTTACACAACAGCAACTGAGAAGCAATTTGAGTTAGTGCTTCAGCATGGGCCACCTACTGTACCCACACATCATGTCATGGTACGTGTCATCATAAAACCTTCCTCAAGAGGATGAGTAGACCCTTCCCCACTTCATTGGTGAGGCCATTTAGATTCAGAAAGGCAAAATGACTTGCTCCCAATCTATACATTTAGTAAGGGGCTAATTTGTTTCTCATTAATGACCACAGAATTTGGTTTAAAGTCTCCTTGCCAGTATGAAAGAAGTTTACCACCTTGAAATAAGTTCTAGCTCTTTAGACTTATGAATATGGTGCTTAAATCTCCGAGTTCTGTAAGGAAACTGGAACCCCCAGGACGGCATCACTCAAAGGAATGAAGTTTCAGCACAATCATATTCGACAAAGGTTTGCTGAGTCTCTGCTATGTTCGCATATGGGTTTTCCCAGCCAGAACTGTTGAAATGTAATTCCCAATGAGGCAGTGTTGGGAGGTGGGACCTATGGAGAGGTATCTGAGTCAGGGGGGTGGATCCTTCCCTCATGGGGCAATAAACTAACACCCCACTGATGGAACCAGTGAGTTCTTTCTCTTACAGGACTGTGTTAGCATTCAGAGAGCAGGTTGTTATGAAAGCATCTTTGAGAAAAGAGAGACCCATCTATAAAAGGAGAAAAATCAGCCAGGCATGGTAGCCTGTATCTGTAATCCCAGACGCAGAGGAGGCTGAGGCAGGAGACTCACTTGAGACCAAGAATTTGAGGTCACAGTGAGCAATGACGCCACTGTGCTCTAAATGGGGAGACAGAGTGACTCTGACTAAAAGAAAAAGGTGAGCTTGGCTCCCCAGACTCCCTTTTTCTTTCCTTCACACCATGTGATCCTTTTGCACATGTGCCTCCCTTTCCACTTACACCAGCAGTGGAAGCAGCACAAGGCTCAGTGGATACAGCTGCCTAATATTGGGCTTTCCAAGGTTATTTCCAAGATTATTATTATTTGGCCACTGAAATCGTGAGCCAAATAAACTTTTCTTTATAAATTCACTAGGATCAGGTGTTCTGTTTAAGCAACACTAATAGAGTAAGACAGCCTCTGTTCTCGGTCAGACACTGTGCTAGGCACCAGGGATCTTTTAAGGAAATACCAGCAACTGAACAGGTACATGCGCAGAAATGCCCCAACAGAAGCATGCACTTGGTAGAGCCAGAAGAAAGGAGAGATTCCCCTGGAGTGGAGAGGCTCTCACAAGAGCCACAGGCTCTACTGAGGGACCTCGGGCAGGGAACTGTACAAGGAACCCCACTCAGGACGCGACTCTGCTGTGTGGCCCTCCCCCAAGTGTCAGTGAATGTGAATGTCATTCTCAGCAGTTTCTTGAAGCTGCCCATGTTTCTCAGTTCCATCAGGCCTTCACGTGTGGTCTCATATTAATAACACACTTACATTGCTGTTCTTACGTTGTGTTGTGGTTACAACCTCAGTTCCTTAACTCTTTTCATGACTGTGGGCTCCTAGAGGACAGAAACCAAGCCATTCACTTAGCCTGTAGCCTGCTCTAGGAAGAGGGCTGGCAGGAAACAGGTGCTTGGTAACTATTTGCTACAAAACGAATTCTGAAGCATTTCCTAAACAGCAAACTGATAAAATTTAAAATCTTATTTCATAATACTTTTTGTTGAAGATAATTTCATCTTGCATTAAACATGATTATTTTTGGCAATTATGGGAAAAATAATAGTGTTCGTTATAGCCAAGTAACCAATCTCCTAAGCCCCGTGCTACAGACCCAGGTCATGTATTCTCCTTGTTAGGGTCCTTCCAGGATATCTGGATCTGAAGATGAAGGTGAAATACATATTTCACATAGTGTGGGTCCTCCAATATGCACTTTTACAGAAAATAAGCTATTTAGAATAGTTTCTCATTTTATTATGCACTGCAGCTGCTACTGGGCTCCCTGAATTGCCATTTCCCACTGGAGAAGAATGATCCAGAGGCTGTTCTGAAAGGTCATTCCTGCCAGGAAAGTTTTGATAAATTGTTGGACATAAACTCAATGTTAGATGACAGTATTTTTTCCCTTATTTTTCTTTTCTCCTCCTGCTCCACTTTCTCATCCTCCTCCATCTCTTTTCTATCTTTCTTCTTCTTAACATAAAGCTCTCCATGTGCTGGTAAATTTAGCAATTTGGTTAACAAAGGAATGGGAAGAGAGAGAGAGATTCAGGTGAAATTTTCATCAGTCCCAGGACACTATGACAGGTGTAAGCTTCAGGGAGATTTAGAACATGGGACCAGAAATAAATATAAGTGTACCTTTTCTAACTATTGTCCCTTTCCTGTGCGTAGGTTATTCCTCCCCCTTGCGTCCCAAGGTTGAAGACGTAACAGTCCTAGCACTTAAAATAACACAGATGTCTGACACACTTTGGATTCCAACTATGAACTGAGCAAATTTTGTCCTTTTATCTCATTTAATTCTATCAATCACTCTGTGATTTGGTTTATTCTTATATTTCAGAGAAATATAAAGAGGCTCAGAGAAGTTAAGTGACCCATTCGAGTTAACATTGGTAGCAATTAACCAGTAGTCAGCTAAGACCTGTGTCTTTAGCATAGTACACAGCTGTCTTATCTGCTGATGTCTGCTGAGGACACAGGTCATGTCTGTTTACTTTGCCTTGTACATGCCTGCATAGGGCACTGACAACAGATGGTCAACTTGGGTTATGGAAAGGAAGAATCAACAAATGAATAAATTGACCAAGTGAAACCACTATTGCCTCAATCATTCATTTACTCAACATTTCCGAAGTATCCATCATGAACTAGACCAATGTTCCTAGAAGTACAGCCTGGGACAGGATTTGCCTGATTTATTGAGGGAATGATCTCAGGAGAAAGGGAATGAGCAGAGATGGGGTCTCAGCTGGAATCTAACTTCAGCCTGATCCCGCAGGAAGCTCAGGAGTGTGGATTGGACTGCAGGGTACAGTTGGGCCAGGAGCCAGACTTCTATTAGCCAGCCATTAGTGTGAGCTCTTCACAGGGGAGGGGCAGCGACCTCCCAGCCAGGCAGCTTCTGACAGCCAAGGGTGATTCTGTGCAGAATGAGGCAGGTGTGAGCTGGGAGCAGCCAACACCAGAAGGAGCTGGGGGTGGGTCTGTGGAGCTGGACTGCAAAGGGAAGCTGAGCAGGAACCAACAGCATTCCCCAAAGCAGACATGAGAGCTCTATGACTATTCCAACAGGGCTCCCAGTTAATGTGTGCTTGAATTACCTCTAACCCTTCCATCATGTTATGACACCAGCCTCTCTCATCAAATCTCCTTGGACCTTCCAACCCACATTCATCTCCCTTTGTTCAAAAACCCTATCGTGCTTCTCGGAACCAAGTGTTATACAGATAATTATTGCCTTTAAATGCCTTCCAATTGTTATGCATGCACATGTTTCCTTACTAAACCCCAAAGCCTACCCAAGGCACAGGTTATTGCATCGAATGGTCATTGTCTGTCCGGCAGCCTTGCTGCACTCAGTCTGGTTCAGCGGAAGGCACAGACCTATATAGTAAGAAACGACGATGACACATTGAATAGCAACTAGTAATCATGGAGATTTTGTGAAGCTTTCTATTTGCCAATGAATGTGCTAAGCATCCAACAAGAATTATTTCATATCATCTTCACATCATTCTGTTATGTATTCTATTTCTGAAATGCTTTCAGCAACAGAAGAGAGAAAACTTTAAAACAGAGAAGTTTGAGCAAGCTAGGGATGTTCATACTTTATCCCAAGAAGCCTGGAGATAGAATCTCCCCGGCGGTGGCTTCATGCCTCTCTGTGGTACACTTGGACTTTTTCATGGGCCTCTTACCTCATGATCACACAATGGCTGTGGCTGCCGCACCAGATATCACATTTGCATTCAAAACAGGAGGAAGATCTGTTACCAGCTTGTTGCCTTTTGTCAGAAAAAATAAAATCCTTCTCTGAAGAGACCAGGAACTGCCTTCCACCTGTGACCCCAACTGGGTTGTAGGGTTATTGTTTCAGTGAGGCAGTTTGGCAAAACAAGTATTTCATTTTCTCAGATGCTAGAGCACATTGGGGTTTATTGCAACAGGACAGACAGGAGTTAAGAATATCTGTCAGATTAGCCCACAGACATCATCTGCTATGTGCAACTACTAAGTTTATCTCCATTTTGTAGATGAGAAAACTGAGGCATGTGACTGTCCAATAGCTGATAAGCAGGGGGTCTGTGTTCAGACCCACCCCTGCCTGTGTGGCGAATGTGCTCCATTCCTTCCGCTCACGGCCTTTGGTGCCCGATTTCTATTTTCAAACATGCATACTCCAGAATTGGGGTAACTTAGAGCACTCATCATCAAAGATGAAAATCAAGACTTTCTAAATCCTGGGTTGTTATCTATTTCCAGAGAAGACCACATGTGAGAAAGCTGGTTGCAAGGGAGCATAGGAGAGCTCATCCTGACACGAGTAAGACCTTAATGGTTGGACATTGTTAAACAGGAAAACAGAGCAGGCACATATGTGGCATCCTCCATGCTTACAGCAGAAAAGTAGTTGTGCAATCACCTTTCCTTTGGCCTGGGAAAGACTATTACCATTTTATTTGAGAGTGGAACACTTAAGTTTTGTACATTATCTTTATCGTTCAAACCTTCCTGGCTTAAGCAATTCATTTAATTTTGATGTTTCCTAAATTTCTGTTGCAAGTAAGATAATTGGCAAAGGTCAGTTGGCAGATAGTGTAATATAACAATGTGAAGGTCATGAAAGAAAAGAGTCCAAGTCACCCACCTTTTATGTAAAGGCAGCTTCCAGGACACAGGTAGATACGATACCACAATAGGGTGCGTTGGGGGGTGCCAGGTCTCACACTGCAGCGTGGTGGAGTTAACTCAGACTGACTCACACAGGTGAGTGCCAGTGTCTCTTCCCAACTCTGTGTTCAGCGACATCTCGTGAACAACTGGAACATTGACAGCACTATGAATAAACTCTTTTTTTTTTTGGATAACTAGTTGTTAAATATTTACCAGCACATTACTTACTGAGCAGTTGGGCAGCTGACACAATGAGCACAATCATGTTTCCAAAAGTAAAATAAAGAGACAAAGAATTTGAACAAAATAATATCAGACTGGTCTAGGATTTGAGGAGAACCTTTGATATGAATTCATAACTGCTGAGCTTGCCTCTGTGTTTAACACACAAAGCCATGTCTTGCTCACATTTGCATCAGGGTCCTGGAACTGGTCAGCAATTGACTTGGGCTCCTTGAATCAGCATTTCTCTGTTTCTTGCTCAGTACTCCTGTTATAGGTAATCATAAATCCAATGGTATGTGGTTAAATGTAATACAAGTTTCTGAATGCTTTGGGGCAAGTGTAAATATTATCAAGTTCCTGGAGGCAACTTACAAACGTACTTCACCTTGCACATTGGAGCTCAGCTCTCTCATTCATTATCCCTCTGATGAAATGACCTTTCACAGGTAATCAATAGCTAAACTGATAAATGGGAAGGCTCTTTAGAAATCCATTGCTTGATTGCTGAGATGGAATGTTTTATTCATTGACAGGTGTGATTTATCATTCAGGGTGGGGAGGAGAACATTTGTTCCAGCTGTTCTCACTGACATGGCACAGCAGAGGGGCTTTCAGTCTGCTTCCACTGTTTCCATGGAGCAAACCAAGCTTCCAGTTAGGGAGCTGCTGCCATATTCCGTGCATGAGCCCTAAGCTATCTGTAAACAATCCAGTTGCATTATTCTTCCCATTGTTCATAATTAAACTCCTCATCATGGGAATTGCAAATCATCTTTGATCTTGTTTTCAGATAGCAAAAACCATGAAGTACTTCTACCCATAGGAAAATATCTGTTAGGAACTGACACAGCTTCCTAATGAAACAATTAGTGACAACTATTATTATTGAGGACATACGGTGTGCTAGACGTTCAGTCACTGTTTTACATACATCATATATACATTTGTGTGTGTATATATATATTCTCTGTCTCTCCTTACACACACACACACACACACACACACACACACACACACACACACACACACACATATCCAGGAAGGCTATCCAGAAAGTATCCAGCCACGCATGTCTCTATTTTTCATAGTACATGGCAGGATATTTTCCAACAGCCTATACATGAATATGTGTATATATAATTATGGTTAACTATGAAAGACTCTCATGCCTGATGCTCTTCTGGTCACCTGTGAGGATGCACAGTGGAAAACAGCACCTGCTAGACTTTAATCCAAGAAGCACAGCCACTAGGACTGATACAGAGCACAGGATCTGTCGTGGGGGTGATCTTGTCCCAGTGGAAGCTGATTACGGTGTTCATGTGTGGCTATTCGTTCTGCACCTGATGCTGCCTCTGTAGTAAGCAGAGATGCAGCAGCTAGTAGGGAAGGAAAGATGGACATCAGAAGAGAGCAGAACAGAGGAAACCTCAGGACCAGCTGGGAGCCGTGAGCTGAACCAGGAGCCACACTGGTCTCTGACCACCTTTAAGCCTCCGACTCTGATGATGGGTGTAATCTACTCCTACTTGTGAGCCAACAGCGGGTCCGGCCAAGGAGTCTGAGACGCTAAATCAGAATGCTTGGTAAGAGCTGGAGGACTTGAAGGCTCAGAAGTGGCCCTAGGAATGGAAGCAGATAGGGAAGGATGGCTGGTAGGAGCTGGGAGCTGACTGCTACCCAGGCTGACAGTGGAGTGAACATACTGGCAATGGCTCCCGTAAGCCAACACAGACCACTAGGCTGG
>CAUYRH010053545.1:0-19772 GCA_963574655.1 Perodicticus potto | reverse complement strand
CATCCCTAATTATTAGAGAAATGCAAATCAAAACCACCCTGAGATACCATCTAACTCCAGTGAGAATGGCCCACATCACAAAATCTCAAAACTGCAGATGCTGGTGTGGATGTGGAGAGAAGGGAACACTTTTACACTACTGGTGGGACTGCAAACTGATACAACCTTTTTGGAAGGAAGCATGGAGAATTCTCAAAGAACTCAAGCTAGACCTCCCATTTGATCCTGCAATCCCATAACTGGGCATCTACCCAGAAGGAAAAAAATCCTTTTATCATAAGGACACTTGCACTAGACTGTTTATTGCAGCTCAATTTACAATCACCAAAATGTGGAAACAACCTAAATGTCCACCAACCCAGGAATGGATTAACAAGCTATGGTATATGTACACTATGGAATACTATTCGGCTATTAAAAAAAATGGAGACTTTACAGCCTTTGTATTAACCTGGATGGAAGTGGAACACATTATTCTTTTTTTTTTTTTTGAGACAGAGCCTCAAGCTGTCACCCTGGGTAGAGTACCGTGGCATCACAACTCACAGCAACCTCCAATTCCTGGGCTCAAGCGAGTCTCTTGCCTCTGCCTCTCAAGTAGCTGGGACTACAGGCGCCCGCCACAACACCCGGCCATTTTTTTTTTTGGTTGCAGCCATCATTGTTGTTTGGCAGGCCCGGGCTGGATTCAAACCCGCCAGCTCAGGTGTACGTGGCTGGCGCCTTAGCCCATTGAGCCACAGGCGCCGAGCTGGAACAAATTATTCTTAGTAAAGTGTCACAAGAATGGAGAAGCATGAATCCCATGTACTCAAGTTTGATATGAGGACAATTAATGACAATTATTGACACGGTGGGGGTGAGGAAAGGGGAGAACAGAGAGAGAAAGAACGAGGGAGGGGTGGGGAAAGGAAGAGCATAGAGAGGGAAGGAGCGAGGGGGGTGTGGTCTTGGTGTGTGCCACACCTTTTGGGGGCAAAACACGATTGTAAGAGGGACTTTACCCAACAAATGCAACCAGTGTAACATGGTTTCTTGTACCCTCAATGAATCCCCAACAATAAAAAAAAAAAAAAAAAGATACGTGTGTGGGTATCCTCAGGAGATGAATTGAGATGTGATTATTTGTATTACTAGAATTTAAGAGAGGGTTACAGAGAGGTCTCCATGCAGGAACATTTTTGTCTTTGATCTTCTGTGGTTGTTACTGTCTACACTATCTCCTTGCTACTCAAAGCATGATCTCTGAGGCATCCCTGTGACTGTAACACAACGGTAGTATATTTTGTTTGTTTGTTTGTTTATTTACTTACTTTTGAGACAAAGTCTCACTCTGTTGCCCAGGGGAGAGTGCTGCGGCATCATTATAGCACACAGTGCAACCTAAGACTCTTAGGCTTGAGCAATTCTCTTGCCTCAGCCTCCCAAGTAGCTGGGACTACAGGCACCCACCACAATGCCTACTTTTTGGTTCAGTTGTCATTGCTGTTCGGCAGGCCCGGGCTGGGTTTGAATCCAGTGTATGTGGCTGGTGCCCTAGCTGCTGAGCTATAGGGGCCAAGCCATCACAAATGTTCTTAATGGCATCTAGAATACTAAATCCTTTCTAGAAGGATTTTGTTGAAATACATCTGAGAAATTATTATCCACAGCAGTTATAGTCTTACAAAATGTATTTTTTAAAAAAAATAAGACTTGAAAGTTGAAGTTCATTCTAGATCCATATGCTGCAAAATGAATGTTGTGTTAGCAGGTGTGAAAACAATACATATCTCTCTTTATACACTTCCATCAGATCAGCTACATTTTCAATTAACAGTAATAGTATGAAAGAAATCTTTTTTTTCTGAGCAGTTTATTTCCACTGTGGCCTTAAAATATTTAGTAAAGTATGCTGTATGTACTGACATCCAGGCTTTGTTGTTCCATTTATAGAACAAAGGCAGAGTAGATTTAGTGTAAGTCTGAAGGGCTCTAGGATTTCTAGAATGGAAAATGAACCTTGGCTTCAACTTTAAGTCTCCAGCTGCATTAGCTAGCCCCCAAAGAGAGAGTCAGTCTGTCTTTTCAAGGGGGTATTGACTTCTCTTCTCTAGCATCGGAAGTCCTACATGGCATTTTTTTCCAATAGAAGGTTGTTTTGTCTATATTGATTTTTTATTTTTTGGAGACAGAGTCTCACTCTGTCACCCTAGAGTACCATGGTGACAGCCTAGCTCACACCAACCTTGGGCTCAAGAAATCTTCTTGCCTCAGCCTCCAGAGTAGCTGAGACTACAGGCACCCACCACGATGTCTGACCAGTTTTTCTGTTTTTAGTATGAACGAGATCTGGTTCTTGCTCAGTTTCTTGAACTCCTGCGCTTAAAGAATTAATTTGTCTGCCTTGGTCTCTCAGAGTGCTAGGATTACAGGCGTGAACTACTATGCCCAGCCTGTTTCATCCACATAGAAAATTTGTTGTTTGGTGTAGCCACCCTCCAAAATCACTTTAGATAGATCTTCTGGATAACTTGCTGCAGTTTCTACATTAAAACTTTCTGCTTCACCTTGCCTTTTATGTTATAGAGCAAGCTTCTTTTCTTGACCCTCCTGAACCAATCTCTGCTATCTTCTGACTTTTTGTCTGCAGCTTTCTTGCCTTGCTTAGCTTTCATAGAAAAGAGAGGTAGGCCTTGCTCTGGATCTAGTTTTAGCTTAAGGGAATGTTGTGGTTGGTTTGATTTTCTATCCAGACCACTAAAACTTTCTCCATATCAGCAATAAATCTGTTTCACTTTCTTATCATTTGTGTATTCACTGGATTAGCACTTTTAATTCCCTTAAAGAACTTTTCCTTTGCATTTACAACTTAGCTAACTAGCTAACTCATACTTGTTTCATAGACAACATATTAATATATACAGTAGAATCTCTAGAGGTGACCACATCCCTACATTGACCATATCCTGAAGTTAACCTAATTTTTGTAGACCAGATAGCTGCTACATGTAAATCAGTACTGTAAACCTACTTCCTTGTATTGGCAACCTTCATGTGTTGACCAATTTGTTATAGTTCCTCAGATGTTCAACTTACAGACCCTTTTTACCCACTTAATATATCATATACATATGTTCACTAAGCTTTTCAAATATAATTCAAATTAAATGAGAACTAATTTTTAAATAAAATCTTACCTATATTATTGGCCTATAGATTGTTTCCTACATTTTTTCCCACTACAAACAGTACTACCCAAATATTTTTGTAGCCAATATTCTCGTCATGCCTTGTTTTCATAGAATAAATTCTCAGAAGTGTATTTACTGGAACAAATGTCATGGATATTTTTAAAAAATAATATTTCATGGAATTTTTGTTTGCAAGTGTGTAAATTTAAGTACACTAAGTCATAGCAACAAATAGTCCACCAAAATCTGGTAGCTAAGTGTAGCATAAACTTATTGCTAGTTCATGGAACAGTCAAGGCTGGTATTTGGCACTATTACTCCATAGGCGATTCAGAGCTCCACGCTCCTTCCTTTCTCAGAATCTGCCTTCTCCTCAGGCTCTGTATCCAGGGTGAAGAGCAGTGGTGCACATAACTGGTGTTCAAATTGCACAGGAGAGAACTTATATCCCATATGACTATATGTCTTAGTCCTGCCACGTCTCCATCTATACTCCTATTATCATAACAGATGGAAAAATGGATTTTGGTTGGTGGCCTCCGTCACAATACATGTTTGCTATATTTTTTAAAAAATCAGAATATAGAGGATTATATACGGGAAAACATTTTTTAAAGTTACTATCTCAACATAAAATTTGTAGAAGCAAATTTTGTGTTTAGAAGGATATTTATGGGTTGTTTTTTATATATATTTTTTTGAGACGGGTCTCACTGTGTTGCCCTGGATAGAGTACCATGGCATCATAGCTCACAGCAACCTCAAACTCTTGGGCTCAAGCAATCTTCTTGCCTCAGCTCCCTGAGGAGCTGGGTCTACAGGTGCTCATCCCAATGCTCATCTAGTATTTCTGTTTTTTAGTAGAGAGGTAGCACTTTTAATTTCCTCTTGCTCAGGCTGGTCTTGAACTCCTGAGCTCAAGCAATCCACCCACCTCGGCCTCTCAGAGTGCTAGCATTACAGTCATGAGCTACTGTGCCCCACCGATATTTACAGTTTTAAATCATACATTAGAAAAAGAAGAAAAGCTAAAAGTCATGGTTCTTCAAGAAGCCAGAAATAAAACCCCAAATAAAACTTAAAGAGCTTACAAGGAAATGAGTAACAAAAAAGAGAAATCAGTGAGTTATAAAACCAAAGTATAATACAGAAAATTAACAAAGCTAAAATTTATCTACATTGGAAATAAAAAGGAAAAAGTCACAACAACTTGAACAGACATGGGAAGGAGGTGGAGTAAGAATCTATTATGAACACCCTCAAGAGTCTTATGAACAAAACTACCTCCGATTTGTTTGAATTGGACAAATTCCAGTGCAACTTACCAAAGCTAACAGAAGAAATAGAAAATCTGAAGCCTATTACATACTCAAGAAATTAAATTCATTATTATAAACCTTCCCACAAAGAAAACTTCAGTCCCAGATGGCTTCACTGGCAACTTTTTCCAAGCCATTTAAGAAGCAAATAACATCAAGCTTACACATATGTTGTAGACAGAATAATGGTGCCCCAAATATGTACATCTCCCAATCCCTGGAAACTGTGAATATGTTGCCTTCTAAGGTGAAGGGACTTTGCAGATGCACTTATGTTAAAGATCTTGAGATGGGAACAATATCATGCATTATCTAGGTAGATCTGAATGCAATCACAAGGGCCCTTATAAAAGGGAGAGAGATGTGTTTGTCATAGTAAGAGAAATCTGAAGATGCTGCACTGCTGGCTTTGGAGACAGAGGAAGGGATCATGAGCACTGGAATGCAAACAGCTTCCAGAAGCTGGAAAAGACAAGGAAAAAGATTCACCCCTAGGACCTCCAGAAGGAATATAGCCTGCTAACCTGTTTTAGACTTCTGATTTCCAGAACTATAAGGATAATACATTTGTGTCACTTTAAGCTATGAAATCTGTGGTAATTTGTTACAGTAGCAATAGGAAATTAATACAACATACTTTTTTAAAGAAAAAAAGAAGAAACACTTTCTCTTTATGGAATCTAAAATAACCTTGATTTTCAAAACCTCAAAAGGACATTATAATAAAGGAAAATTATAGACCAATCTCTCTCGTGAATATAAATGCAAAAATTCTTAACACATCAAATCCAGCAGAATATTAAAAAATACAGAGTATTAACAAAGCTAATCTGGCAATATATAAAAGGATAATATGGCACAAGGGTTTATTTGTAATTATGCAAGGGTGGCTTAACATTGAAATATCAATCCCTCGATAGTGATCAAAACAGCATGGTACTGGCACAAAAACAGAGAGGTAGATGTTTGGAACAGAATAGAGAACCAAGAGATTAACGCAAATACCCACCACTATTTGATCTTTGATAAGTCAATTAAAAACATTCAGTGGGGAAAAGACTCCCTATTTAACAAATGGTGCTGGGAATCCTGGCTGGCGACCTGTAGAAGACTGAAATTGAACCCACACCTTTCACCACTAACGAAGATAGACTCAAACTGGATTAAAGATTTAAACTTAAGACATGAAACTATAAAAAAACTAGAAGAAAGTTAAAAGCATTGGCCTGGGCGAATACTTTATGAGGAGGACCCCCAAGGCAATGGAAGCAGTATCAAAAACACATTCCTGGGATCTGATGAAACTAAAAAGCTTCTGCATGGCCAAGAACACAGTAAGTATAGCTAGCAGACAGCCCTCAGAATGGGAGAGAATATTCTCAGGCTATGACTCCGACAAATGTTTAATAACCAGAATACCAGAATATAGGAACTATTTCTTCTTTAAAGGTTTGGTAGAATTCTGACGTGAAGAATGAAGAAATGCTCATTATCCTTAATCATCAGAGAAATGCAAATCAAAACTACCTTGAGATATCATCTAACTCCAGTAAGATTAGCCCACATGATGAAATCCCAAAACCAGAGATGTTGGCGTGGATGTGGAGCAAAGGGAACACTTCTACATTGCTGGTGGGAATGCAAACTAATACATCCCTTTTGGAAAAATGTTTGGAGAACACTCAGAGATCTAAAAATAGACTTGCCATTTGACTCTATAATTCCTTTACTTAGTATATACCCAGAGGACCAAAAATCACATTACAACAAAGATATCTGTACCAGATTATTTATTGCAGCCCAATTCATAATTGCTAATTCATGGAAGAAGCCCAAGTGCCCATCGATCCACAAATGGATTAATAAATTGTGGTACTTGTATACCACGGAATATTAGGCAGCCTTAAAGAAAGAAGGTGACTTTACTGCTTTCATATTTACATGGATGGAGCTGGAACACATTCTCCTTGGTAAAGTATCTCAAGAATGGAAGAAAAAGTATCCAATGTATACAACCCTAATATGAAGCAAATTTATATCTTTCATGTGAAAGTTACAACCCAGTTATTGCACAAGAAGACGGGGAGAGGGAGGAAAAGGAAGGGAAAGGGTGGGGGGAAAGAGGATAAAGGGTGAGATCACACTTGAGGTCCATCTTTGAAGGGTCAGGAGAAAACTACTAAATGCAAAACACAAATGTTTTCACACAGTAAATGAGAAAATCTCACAAATGTTATGTCGAATAGGTGGATGAAATTAACTCAGATTGTATATGAAGCCCGCACGCTGTACTCCATGATTGAACAAGTGTACACAGTTATGATTCAATAAAAAAATATATATATTGGGGAAAGTAAAGTGTAGGGTACAAAATTGAATGCCAAGTATGATCCGGTTTTTCAAAAATATCCATGCACACATTTTCTTTGTACATAGGAACAGGGAAAATTCTTGACAGTGGTTATCTCAAATTTTAAGGGTAATTAAATTTTACTGTATTTTTCTAACTTTCCATTATGAGTTTGCTTTGCTTGTATAGTAAATTAATAACAATGGTGCTTTAAGTAAAATTAAATACCATCATAATAGAGAATATATAAATCGAATATATTGTATGTAACAATGTGATAAACGAGATTATTATGTAAAGGTTTTTCAATAGGTATTTGCTATCATCTTTATAACTAGGAAGTAGTAAGGAGACTGTATTATCATAAAGTTCCAATGAATGGAGACCTTTTTACATGGTGTGTGCATATATATGTTTAGTTTTTATTTTATTTATTTATTTTTTGAGACAGAGTATCATTTTTTTGCCCTGGATAGAGTGCCATGGCATCATAGCTCACGGCAACCTCAAACTCTTGGGGTCAAGTGATTCTCTTGCCTCAGCCTCCCAAATAGCTGGGACTACAGGCACCCTCCACAACACCTATTTTTAGAGATGTGGTCTCCCTCTGGCTCAGGCTGGTCTCAAACTCCTGAACTCAAGCAATCTACCTGCCTCAGCCTCCCAGAGTGCTAGGATTACAGGTGTGAGCAACCACACCTTGCCCATATTTAGTTTTTGTTGTTTTATTTTTTTTCTGAGTTTTGTATTTTTATAAGGAGTGTGGTGGGTGGAATTCCTCTTTCACTGGGTTATGTGAGTGTTTTTCTTTTCTTTTTTTTTTTTTTTATTAAATCATGGTTGTGTACATAAATGCAATCATGGGGTACAGTGTGCTGGTTTTATATATAATTTGAAATATTTTCATTGAACTGATTGACATAGCTTTCATGGCATTTTCTTCCTTATTGTGTGCAGACATTTATATTCTACATTTAGTAAGTTTTACCTGTACCCTTCTGAGATGCACCGTAAGTGTGAACCCACCAAATACCTTCCCTCAACCCATCCTCCCCTCTCCCCTCCCCTCCCTTGTCCCTTTCCCCAGTTGTTGTGCTGTAATTGGGTTATAGCTTTCATACGAAAGCTACAAATTAGTTTCATAGTAGGGCTGAGTACATTGGATACATAGCCCACTTCACAAAATCCCCAAACCAGAGATGCTGGCACCGATGTGGAGAAAAGGGAACACTACTACATTGCTGGTGGGAATGTAAACTAATACAGTCCTTTTGGAAAGATATCTGGAGAATATTCAGAAATGTAAAAATAGAACTGCCATTCTATCCTATAATTCCTCTACTAGGTATATATCCAGAAGACCAAAAATCACATTATAACAAAGACATCTGTATCAGAATGTTTATTGCAGCCCAATTCATAATTGCTAAGTCATGGAAAAAGCCCAAGTGCCCATTGACCCATGAATGGATTAATAAATTGTGGTATATGTACACCATGGAATATTATGCAGCCTTAAAGAAAGATAGAGACTTTACCTCTTTCGTATTTACATGAATGGAGCTGGAAAATATTTTTCTTAGCAAAGTATTTAGTTTTTAAACTAAAGTAAGAAAGTCAGTGTTACAGAAGTGAATAGGAAGAAACTACACCAGAAGCATATAATATGGTTGTATATTTTTAAAGATAACTAAAATAAGTTTTAATAATATTTCTAAAGATTTAAATAATCTGGATAGAGCTAACTATCAAATTACACCCTGAAGTGCTAATTTTTTGATGCCCATAGTTTGACCAATTCTTTGTCAGCAAAACTGCAGAGTAAAACAAACAGTAACAAAACTGTCTTTGACTTTGGCTAGACAAATACCACGGAAAAAGAAAGGCAATTTATAATGCTGACACCAAAGCAGTAAGTATTGTTACAAGGTGCAAGCAGGGCCTAGCCTAGATTAAGCATGGGGGAAGAAGATACCTAGAGATATCTGCCTTTGGGAAACCTAAGTAAGATATACCTGTCCCAAGACAAAAAGGCCCTAAACATTAGCTGTAATAGAACAACTTAGGCTCTGGGGTAGCAACTGCCAGCCTACAGACAATAAACTTAGGAAATTTACCTACTTTAATTCTGAAAACAAGACTAATGGGCATGAAATGAAGACTAGAGAATAACATTAAGTGACTATAATGTAAGACCAGGGATCCAAATACTCAAAAAAAAAAAAAAAAAAACCCAAAGCAGGAAGTAATGTTGGATTGAGAAAAAAGCATTATTGAAGAGGGCAGGCTTGAGCTTAGAGTAAAAAAAATTGGAGTAGGGAAAGAATATGGTGGGTATTTTTTAGATGGGGGAAGTGTTCAACATTGTACAGGATACTCTAGCCCATGTAAATAAAAAAGAAAAAGGGAGGAAATTAATATAGATTAGAAATTAAGAAGTAAAAGCATTTTTCTTTGCAGAAGACTTGATCCTATAGAAAATCCTAAGGAATAAACACACACACACACACACACACACCCCTACCTATAAACACTACTAGAACTAATAAACATGTTTAGCAAAGTCAGAGAATATAAAACTCAATACATAAAAATCAACTGTATTTCTATATATGAGCAATGAACAACCTAGTAATGAGTAATTTTTTAAATTCCATTAATAATAGAAGTAAACTCAAGAAAATGGTTCAAAACTTATACCATGAAAAGTACAAAACGTTGTTGAGAGAAATTAACTAAGATCTTAATAAATGGATGATTCATATTCATTAATTGGTAGACTTAATATTGTTAAGACAGTGACTGTCCTTAAACTTATCTATAGACTTAGCATAATTCCTATGAAAATCCCAGTAGCTTTTTGCATAAATTGATAAGCATATCCTAAAATGTGTATGAAAATGTAAAGGATTCATTGATCTCTCAGTCTACCTTTATGTAAGTATCCACTGTCTTAATTCTACCTTTTAGTAAATTTTGAAATAGAAGAACATGGAGGACATGCCTTTTTTAATTTCAAAAATTTACTAAAAGGTAGAATCAAGACAGTGGATACTTATATAAAGGCAGACTAAGAGATTAATAAATTTATTTAGAGTCCAGGAATCAACATTTACAATTACAAACAAAAAAATTTTCAACAAATGTGCCAAGGCAATCCCTTGAGGAAAGATAGTCTTTTCAACCAACAGTAAGTACTAGGACAACTGGACATCCAGTTTCAAAGAGAAGAATTTAGATCCTTACTGCACACCCTCTAAAAAGATTAACTCAAAATGGACCATACATTTACATGTAAAAGTTAAAGCTGTTAAACTTCAGGAAGAAAACATGGAAGAAAATCTTTGACCTTTGAGGTTAGGCAAAGTGTTCTTAGATAGGCCACTAAAAATACAATCTATAAATGAAAAAAATAACAAATTGAAATTCATTAAACAAAGTCAAGCTACTAACTGGGAGAAAATACTGGCAAATCATTTATCTGATAAGGAACTTGTATCAGAATATATGTACATATGCCCACACACGCACACGCATACGTACATGCACATACATATAAAAGAAAAATCTCAAAGCTCAGTGATGAAAAAGACAAATGACTCAATTTAAAAATGGGCAAAGGATCTGAATGGACACTTTCCCAAAGAAAATATACAAATGGTCAATAAGTACAAAAAAAAACTTAACATCATTAGCCATCAGGGAAATGTGAATCAAAACCACAATGAGATAGCACTTCATTCCCACTACCATAAAAAAGATAGATAGTGTTAGCAAGGATGTGGAGAAATTGGAACCCTCACATACTGCTTGTAAGAATGTAAAATGGTGCAGCCTGCTTTGGAAAACAATCTGACAGTTTATGGCCCAGGAATTCTACTCTTAGGTATATACACCAAAAGAACTGAAAACTTTTATCCACGCAAAATATCATATATGAAAGTAGCTTTATCTATAACAGCCAAAAAGAGAATCAATTCAAATGTCCATCAACTGTTGAATGGATAAAGAAAATGTGTTGGGCTAGGGGTGGTGGCTCACACCTATAATCCTAGCACTTGGGAGGTCAAGACAGGTGGATTGCCTGAGCTCACAGGTTTGAGACCAGCCTGAGCCAAAGTGAGACCTTGTCCCTAAAAATAGCTGGGTGTTGTGGCAGGCTCCTGTGGTTCCAGCTATTTGGGAGGCTGAGGCAAGAGAATCTCTTGAGCTCAAGAGTTGGAGGTTGCTGTAAGCTATGATGCCACAGCACTCTACCATCGATGACAAAGTGAAACTTGGTCTCAAAAAAAAAAAAAAAGAAGGAAAGAAAGAAAGAAAATGTGGTATATCCATATAATGGAATACTATTCAGCAATTAAAGGGACAAATTCCTGTTACAAACTACAACATGTATGAATTTGAAAAACATTAGGCAAGGTGAAAGCAGCAGGTACAAAATACTACAAAATATAAGATTCCATTTATATAAAATTTCCTGAAATGGCAAATATATACAGACAGAAAAAAGTTTGGCAGCTATACGAGACTAGGGTGGGGGATAGGATTGACTACAAATGGCCATAAGGGACCTTTTAGGGGAGGACAGAAATGTTTTAAAACTGGATGGCAGTAGTAGTTGCATACCTCTGTAAATTTACTAAACATCCATGAATTGAAGTCGTTGTTGGAAATTGTACCTTAATAGGTCTTGTTGAAATGTATGCTCGCTGGTCTCTCTTTGGACTACTTTTCTCCTACTTAAGTACTTGGACAACTCCACTATCCTTCAAATTTCATCTGATCTGTGAAGTCTCCAGCATACTCCCAAGGAAGAATTTGTCCCTAATTTGTACCACTTCTTCACCTCAGCATATCATGATTATAGTCCTTGTCACACTGTAATACAATTATTTGTCTCCTTTCCTAGACTCTGTGCTCCTTAGGGAAAGACAGTAAAGTTCTAGACCATACATTAAGCTCTCAATAAGTGTTTCATTAATGAATAGAGGAATGTCAAGAAATAACCAATTCAGCTTAACTAACAAATAACTATTAAATACCCACTATGTACAAAATGCTTCAGAAAGAATATATATGTTTAGCTGAAGTTATATAATGATAGATAATAGTTCCATTTTTAAAATTACTTATTATATACAAGCCCATTATCTTTTTCAATTCCCCTAGTCACTGTAAGGGATAAGTATCATCACCTACAATTCACAGATGAAGAAACTAGGCTTAGAAAGGCCTGAGTCACATGGCTAGCTAGTATCTAGGTTGTTATGAAAGTTTTGAGATATGTAAAAATCAAGAAATGTAAAATCCATGCAGGCAGAAACAAATGAAGCCCTCCCAGCAACACCAATAGGCAGAGCAAGTTAAAACTTGTGTGGGCAAAGCAGAAAGGATACTGTCAACTGTGTTTCTTGGAAGTGAAATAACGGACAATAACACAGTCTGTCTCAAAACTTTCAGAGTGACACAGGTATGTCAATGAAGCTAGGATTCAAACCCAAACCAGAGCCATGGTCACTCTGCTATATGGACACTACCTGAAAATGAAAAATATTGCTTTCTTTTAAGGGTTTATAATATATTGTACTTATTAGGACATATTTCAAATAGGATCTGAATATAGCTGAAATTTTTTTAAATTTGTTTTGGCTATTTTCTATACTTCTAGTAAGTCTGTGACTTGCTAAAATATTTATACTACATCAACACACACAGAAAGTAATGATCATATTATATGGAATTATACTCCTTCATGCCTTTCTTTCTTTCTTTCTTTTTTTTTTTTTGAGACAGAGTCTCACTGTGTCACTATGGGTAGAGTCCTGTCACTCATAGCAACCTCAAATTCTTTGGCTTACTTAAAGAAAGATGGAGACTTTACCTCTTTCATGTTTGCATGGATGGAGCTGGAACATATTCTTCCTAGCAAAGTATCTCAAGAATGGAAGAAAAAGTATCCAATGAACTCAGCCCTACTATGAAACTAATTTATAGCTTTCATATGAAGGCTATAACCCAATTATAGCACAAGAATATGGGGAAAGGTGCAAGGGAGGGGAGGGGAGGGGGGAGGATGGGTGGAGGGAGGGTAATCGGTGGGATCACACCTACGGTGCATCTTAGAAGGGTACAGGTAAAGTTTACTAAATGTAGAATATAAATGTCTTAACACAATAAGAAATTGCCATGAATGCTATGTTAACCAGTTTGATGAAACTATTTCAGATTGTATATGAAACCAGCACATTGTACCCCATGATTGCACTAATGTACACAGCTATGTTTTAATAAAAAAAAGAGTCATCTGTGAAGCGCAATAACATGAAGTATGCTTCTACAATTTTTACCTGTCAATTGAAAAAAGAAAAAAGTCAAAAATAGAATCTCAGTTTTTATTATTAGAGTCAATGGAGAAATGTTACATTTAAATATTACCAGAAAAAATATTACATAGGCGAAAAGAACTCAAAACTATACACACATTTTATTGAAAGTTGCTTGACTGTGATTCGTATAGAGAATCAGTATTTTACGTGAACTTTTGCATCACTGTGATTTATGTAGAGAATTACATGAACACACAGTGCCAACATGGAAATTAAAGTTATGAGTGAAATAGTGATTCCCTAATTTAATACTCACTTCACACTTTGGAGAGCCACCCTACACATCAAAATATAAAGTTTTAAATGAACAGAATTGCTTCTTGATTGTTAATTCACCTAATAACCTTCTACTGACAGCAACACTATTCATAGGAAATAAAATATGTAATCTACTTCAGTTTTTTTAAAACTTGTCATAGAGAAAATGGTTTCACAAACGTAAGTTGATAATAATGGAAGAAGTGATTTTGAAGCTATTTCATCAAGGTCAAGAGGATTATTTTTAATGTTTATCCAGGATGAATGAATCAAGTGATGTGTGTTTTCAAATTCATCATCAATACTTCATCAGTAGTCGGTACCAACAATTTAACCTATAATTTATTGCTAAATTTAATTCAACTTCTGATGAAAGAAATGGATTTTTTATTCCATTAATATTTGATACTATTCTTTTGGTAAAAAAGGAATTTAAATCATTCTATCTAATTTATACTGTGCTCACT
Source organism: Perodicticus potto (assembly GCA_963574655.1). Taxonomy (NCBI): domain Eukaryota; kingdom Metazoa; phylum Chordata; class Mammalia; order Primates; family Lorisidae; genus Perodicticus; species Perodicticus potto. The sequence continues at coordinate 5,819 of CAUYRH010053545.1, read as the reverse complement.
GAAAGCTCTTCATAGATATGAATTATCAAGATCATTACCGACCTACTTGGTAATTGTTATCAACTTCTGAGCCACATGATAACACTCTGTAGACTCTCTCTCATTTCAAGCATCTCACTTTGGTTTTTGCCTTTATGTCTTATCTGCCATTGAAGAACAAGATACATTAATTCCTTCCAAGGAAGTATTAACAACAATTAAAAATAGCAAAGATACTAGACAGATAGGCAAGTCTGAATGCTCACTTCACAACTTTAAAATGGTGCCAGCAAATTGGTTTCTTGTGTTGCATAAACATTTAGATTTTATTCCACAGTCAAAATGTTTCAAAAGAAGTTTTATTCTTAAAAGGCTTGTACCTCCATATGCAAAAACAGTTCATGAATGGCGTTCAGTTCAGTTGCTAAGAAAAAGAATCATGTCAAATTTGACATATTAGGTTGTAGTGACTAATGATTTTTACTACACCACTGAACACATTATTTAGGGCCCCTAACATTTAAAAAAAAAAATCAAAACGTTCCAGAGAAGTAGGGAATGTAGAGATTAATACTTGGGCACCGACTCCTAAATTCGGCTGATGACTCCAGAATGTTTTGTTGTCTTGTCAACTGCATCATCAGAGCATCCTCCTACAAGGAACTTCAACTCCAAATTAAAAATTTTTATACACTTCAGGTTTAGTTGTGTTTTTAAGCAATGAAGCTAAAAATTTTTTGTGTACAAGTTGTACAAATAGTGGAAGGGTTGTCCTGCTAAGAAAATCTCTATACTATATTTGTTAGCTGCAACAAAAAATACTTTTATTCTATGAAAATTTCTTCCATATCATTAGTTTGCTTCTGAAGCTGGTTTATAATGTCAGTGAAAGGTGTTATTTGAATTATCTTTGCTGCAACTTAACCCACTTCCTTACTATTTCAGGCTAGTGACTATGAAGGTGTCTTCCACTAAAAATCCAGGAATTATATATGTATTATTAATTTTAGAAGCTCATAGTGCTACTTATCATAAACTCACAAAAGTATTACCAAGAAATACTTGGTAATGTTAACCAAGTAATAATTAAATATTTAATTAATTAATATATTAATTAAAATATTAAACATTTACTTCTATCAGCTTTTGAATTTATACTTTCTTTTATAGGATACTTTCAGTTTTAAAGATTTTTATGTATTAAATTAAGATATATTTAAGTTTTGTTTGTTCCATTGTACCATCAGCCAGTGCTTTGGCCAATACCAATACACATTGTACTTTGAACACTTCATCAATTCAGCCTCCTAAACAGAGTTTATGTAAGAGAGGGTGTACTTGGGAATAAACTAATACAACCAGTGTTAGTGTCCATTTCTTCAGATTTGCCTTCTTCACTATAATTTATTACCACTGCTATATTTTGAAGAGTTTTATATATTTTTGTCAAAAGAGCCCAGTGAAGCTCACTTGCATCACCATTTTTCTATTAGCATTAAAAATAATACAAAACTTTAATTTAGTTAATCATGTTCAATTGCAAATTAAAAACAGGTTTGATTAAAAATGTAAGTGATTTTACATCACTTAGGAATATAAATTTTTTATGTCTAATATATGTATACAATTTTGGTGTATACTTAGCCAACAAATATGGTTTTGCTGAATATGACTTGTTTTACCAATTAGAGGTCTTTAAAGCCTCCCCATAATGGGAACCAATACCAAAAAATGAAACCAGAGGACCAAAGAAAACAGAGATGAGTTTGTTCAGGGGAGTCGCAGGCCAGGGCAGTGGCAGTGTTGGGATGAGCAGTTGGTTCCCCTGCCACACCCAGAGACAGCAGCTGGTTCTGTAGGCGCCACCGCGGTGCGTTGACTGGGGGTGTGCGGTGCCCGGCCCTGCAGGCCGCTGTCCCTTAGCGCACCCGGGGTTGTCATGGTGGAGAGCGACGCCACCGCACTGACCCTCCTTCTGTTTTAACTCTTTCCTCCTCCTCGAGTGTAAGCGAGGCCGGGATCTCCACGCACCTCCCAGTCTCTCCTGCTCTCTGCTACTCACCGTGCCAGGGTGGAAACACTGACGCTGTTGAAGAGGACCTGTGCGCGGGGTGCTGGAGGAGCTGGAACATGCTCTTCTTAGCAAAGTATCTCAAGAATGGAAGAAAAAGTATCCGGTGTACTCAGCCCTACTATGAAACTAATTGATAGCTTTCATATGAAGGCTAAAACCCAACTACAGCACAAGCATATGGAGAAAAGGGCAAGGGAGGGGAGGGTAGAGGGGAGGCTGGGTGGAGGGAGGGTAATTGGTGGGATCACACCTACGGTGCATCTTAGAAGGGTACAGGCGAACCTTACTAAATGCAGAATACAAATGTCTTCATACAGTGATTAAGAAAGTGCCATGAGGGCTATGTTAATCAGTTTGATGAAAATATTTCAGATTGTATATGAAACCAGCACATTGTACCCCTTGACTGCACTAATGTACACAGCTATGATTTAATAAGAAGAAAGAAAGAAAAAGAAAGTGGCAACTTGTTATGAAAGTTTCAAAACTTCTAAACTCTCTGTCCTGTACTCACGTCACCGTGGCGGGTAAGAGACCGTGCGGTGCCCGGGGCACAGTCTGAACAGCGCCGGCCTGGAGCTCCGTTGTGGATCCCGAGGAGTTAACCCCGCATCCTGGACGACCTCTCTGATCACACTCCGTGTGTGCAGCAGAGTTGAGAATTAGCAAGGGACAGGAGCTCTAGTGGCAAAAAGTCTCTAGTTCCAAATAGGAGCAGGTACTTGGCAGCCAGTGTCGCTTCACCAGCAGGACGGTGACATGAGGATGTTTATGCTTTAGCACCAGAGCTCCCGCCAAGTGTTGGAATTCCGCGATAATCTTGTGTAACCTACTCATTTTACAGATTTTTTTAAAACTCACATAATTAATCACCAAGGTTAGCACCCCAAATGGAGCAATTACCCCAATATACCAGAAGGTGAAGAAATCCAAATAAAACACACACGGGACGGAGCTCCTATACCTGGCCATGTTTAAAGTCAAGCGATATTGGGATCCAATAAACAGAAAAACTTACAAGGACACTATATAAGACCTTTACTTGACCCTCTGTGAGAAAAATCCCTGACATTTAATTGTCTTTTCAAAGTTGCTCTTCATTCAAGGACTCCGGCCGTTTTCAGGTCACTCATTCCTGACAGCTATGTGACATGCGTTAGCCACGACCACTGAAGCATGAAGAAATTAAGCGGCTACAGAACACATAAGGGAACTATAACAATTCAAGGCCTAGTACCAGCAGGGTAAAGTTGCAATTAGCCCATTTTTATTATTTTTTAGAATGGCATTTCACTAATGCATATAAACTTGCAAATAGCAAGGCAGAATATAAAGACTCATTCCTTTAGTTTTTAAAAAGCTTTTATGAGCATATTATGGCAAAAATATTTCGAATTAATTTTAAACCACTGATTATTTCAAAGATATAATAGATGTTGTGAATTGCCTCTCAAACATCCATTTCCTCTTTTTTATTTGATGTCCGCTGCTTTCCTACATACTCATGAGCTTTAAGAAAAGTTGACTTAATCCTCCAAAGATAGTAGGAAAAGGACGCACAACTCAGAGATAAAATGACACAGGACTCATGTCTGACGTCTTTGGTCATCTCTGGTTAGACATTCCTCAGCCCACAAAAAAAATCACATTCCAGAGACAGAGTAAAGAACCTCATTTAGTGGCAGAAGCAACATCAGAAGAATGAAAATTGGAGGACGATAGTTGATTATATATAGAAATTTTTTCCTTCTAGGTTCACTTGTGGAGATAGAGTTCAGAAAAGCCAATGGCTGGAACTTTGTGAAGCTGACCTGTTCTGCAAATGGGGATTCAAATTCAGTTGGTTGTATTTTTTTATGCCTTTCCCATGAAACTACCTCTGAAGATGGCCTGTGTACAATAATCATTCCACTAGAAGGATTACCTTCCTAACAGAGAGTAACTTCATAGTGACAGAAAATACTATCTATTTATCTTCTTAATTAATAAATTCAAGAAATATTTATTAGAAATCTACCATGCATAAGATATTGCTCTCTCTACTGGAGATGTAGCAAAGTTTCTACGGAGTGGGACTTTCATTCTACCTGGGAAACAAAAAAACAATAAAAATGTAAAAATAGCTTTCAATAAAAATGTTCACAAAAATTGATTAAGCAAATCAGTCACAATTTTGTAATAGAAAATGGTAGGGGTCTATAGATGCCCACTCAATAAGATGATCACACAAGCCGAAAGAGATGTGTTTTAACTAAGAAATAAATGATGAGTAGGTACGCAAGTGAAGATGAGAAGAACTGTCTTTCTGTTAGATAGGGACCCAAGCTCAGAGGCCCTAAGAGGGAAACAAACAGAAGCTGATTTGTGTTATCCACTTTACATTCTCAGTAACTGGGAAGTATTGAGCATGCATTAACTACTTATTAAAAATGTTTAAAAATAAGTTATGAAGTCCTTTTTTATATTTGGAAAGATGAAACAAGAGAGAGATTTATTATTTGCCTAGAGTCATGTCCACATGTGAGGAAGTTGAACGTCATAGTTGATGCACCAAATGCTTGCTTGAATTTTTGCCATAGCTTTTATTCCATAATGTACTGTTAATTAATTTGATTTACCGATATGTTCACAAATGCACAAAAAAGCTGTATTTTATTTATTTTCTCTTAAATATGATGTTTATTTACATATTTCTAATAAGCAATATGGTACTTTTACTTAAACTCTAATTGGATGCCGAAGCACTGAATGCTTGGCGTGAGAAGGTGGGCACACAGAAAAAGGAACAGTCATGCAGAGTATAAAACTGAACGTAGGGAGAGTTCATTCAAATAACACTAGGAAAAAATATTTAAGGCATGATGAATATTTCTATGACCTATATATTTTTTCCAGACAAATTTATAATTCCCAATGATGATGGAAAGTATTTAACTTGGAAAATAAGAGAGAAAAAGTTGAAAATTAATTGTGCAAATATTGATGCTGACAATACTGAGATATATTAAAATATTTTTAGTAATTGGAATTTTGGAAAGTCTGCACCGTCTTCCCCTGTCACTATCTTCTCTCCTGGTAAAGGAGAAGTATTTAAAGTACTTGGCGTTAGTCTCTGTGTAGAACAATGTGAATAAAGAACTTGCTGGCAAGTAAAGGGGATGTTTCTTATCAAAGAATTGTGTCAGTCATTGCAGGATGTGGTAATTTCACATTTATTACTATAGGAAATCTAAAATTAGTGTATGTTCTACCTACCACTCAATGCATAAATACAAATACCATAGACCGTTTTATCCAAACTTGGAACTTGGAAGTGGTGACTTTCTATTTGAAAGAAAACATGCTATACTAGTACAGAAATCTTGCCTTCTTAAATCATCCCATTGTTTTTTTTTTTTTAATTATTTTCTTTCTTTCTTTTTTTTTTTTTTTTTTTTACTCTTTGGAGTTTATTGAGGATATAAAGAATTAGGTTACACTGATGGCATTTGTTAGGTAAAGTCCTTATACTTGTGTCCCACCCCCACGAAGTGTGCCATATACTGTGACCCCCATTCTCTTCCTCCTTCCCTCCCCCTCCCTCATTCTCCCACCTCTCCCCTTTTATTCGCTCATCTACTGCCTTCATATTAAAATTGAGTACAGGCGAACCTTGCTGAATGCAGAATTCAGATGCCTTCATATAATAATGGAGAGATTGCCGGGAGGGCTATGTTAATCAGGTTGATGAAAATAGTTAAGATTGTATATGAAGCCAGCACATTGT
>CAUYRH010053544.1:0-21037 GCA_963574655.1 Perodicticus potto | reverse complement strand
GACAGTGGAGCTTTAATAGCGATTGCATTAAAATTGTATATTGCTTTGGGTAGTATGAACATTTTAATAATGTTGATTCTTCCCAGCCATGAGCATGGTATGTTTTTCCATTTGTTAACATCTTCAGCTATTTCTTTTCTTAGAGTTTCACAATTCTCTTTATAGAGATCTTTCACGCCCTTTGTTAGGTAAACTCCGAAATATTTCATCTTCTTTGGCACTACTGTGAAAGGAACAGAGTCCTTGACTGTTTTTTCAGCTTGACTGTAGTTATGGTATATAAAGGGTGCAGATTTATGAGTGTTGACTTTGTAACCTGAGATGCTGCTGTATTCCTTGATCACTTCTAAGAGGTTTGTAGTAGAATCCCTGGTGTTGTCCAGATATACAATCATGTCATCTGCGAAGAGTGAAAGTTTGATCTCCTCTTACCCTATACGGATGCTTTTGATCGCCTTTTCCTGCCTAGTTATGATGGCTAGGACTTCCATTACAATGTTAAAAAGCAGTGGAGACAAGCGGAAACCTTGCCTGGTTCCTGATCTGAGTGCAAATGATTTCAATTTAACTCCATTCAATACAATATTGGCTGTGGGTGTGCTGTAGACGGCCTCTATCAGTTTAAGAAATGTCCCTTCTATACCAATTTTCTTAAGGGATGCTGGATATTATCAAAAGCTTTTTCTGCATCAATTGAGAGAATCATATGGTCTTTGTTTTTTATTTTGTTTATGTGATGTATTATATTTATAGATTTATGTATATTGAACAAGCCTTGAGACCCTGGGATAAAACCCACTCGGTCGTGGTGTACAATTTGATGTATTGCTGGATTCTGTTTGCTAGGATCTTGTTGAATATTTTTCATCAATATTCATTAGTGATATTGGTCTATAATTTTCTTTTCTTGTTGGGTCTTTTCCTGGTTTGGGGATCAAGGTGATATTTGCTTCATAGAATGTGTTGAGTAGTATTCCTTCTTTTTCTATATTTTGGAAAAGGTTAAGTAATATAGGTACTAGTTCCTATTTAAAGATTTGGTAGAATTCTGATGTGAAGCCATCTGGTCCCGGGCTTTTCTTTTTAGGGAGATTTTTGTATAGTTGATGCTATTTCAGAACTTGATATAGGCCTGTTCAACATTTCTACTTGATTCTGGCTAAGTCTAGGAAGGCAGCGTGCTTCCAAGTATTGGTCAATTTCCTTCAGATTTTCATATTTCTGAGAATAAAGTTTCTTGTAATAGTCATTAAAGCTTTTTTGAATTTATGAGGAGTCTGTTGTTATTTCATCTTTGTCATTTCTGATTGATGAAATTAGAGATTTTACTCGTTTTTTCCTGGTTAGGTTAGCCAAAGGTTTGTCTACTTTATTGACCTTTTCAAAAAACCAACTTTTTGATTTATTGATCTGTTGTATAATCCTTTTTGTTTTCAGTTTCATTTAATTCTGCTCTAATTTTGGTTATTTCTTAGCTTCTGCTGGGTTTGGGATTGGAATGTTCTTCCTTTTCCAGTTGCTTGAGATGTCCCATTAAGCTGTTAACTTTCTCTTTTTCCATTCTCTTGAGGAAGGCTTGCAGTGCTATAAATTTCCCTCTTAGGACTGCCTGTGCAGTATCCCAGAGGTTCTGGTAATTCGTGTCTTCATTATCATTTTGTTCCAAAAATTTGGTAATTTCCTTCTTAATCTCGTCTATGACCCAGCTATTATTGAGCATAAGGTTTAGTTTAGTTTAATGTTTCAACATTTAGTTTCCATGTTTTTGTATGAGTATGCCAATTCCTGTCGCTACTGAGTTCAACTTTTATTTCACAATGGTCTGAGAAGATGCAAGGAATAATTTGTATTCTTTTAAATTTCTAAGGTTAGCCTTGTGACCTAAGATGTGATCAGTTTAGGAGTATGTTCCATGGGCTGATGAGAAAAATGTGTATTCAGTTTTGCTAGGATGAAATATTCTGTAGCTGTCTGTTAAATCCAATTGTTGAATGGTTAAGTATAAGCCTAAAATTTCTTTGCTGAGCTTCTTATTGGAGGATCTATCCAACAATGCCAAAGGGGTGTTAAAATCTCTGACTATTCTGTTGCTGGAGGAAATCACATTGCTCATGTCTATTAGAGTCACTCTTATAAATTGAGGAGCATTCTGGTTGGGTGCATAAACGTTAATAATTGAAATCTCGGGTGGCACCTGTGGCTCAAGAAGTAGAGCACCAGCTCCATATACCGGAGGTGGCAGGTTCAAACCCAGCTCTGGCCAAAAAAAAAAAAAAAAATACTGCAAAAAAATAATAATTGAAATCTCATCATGTCGAGTGTTACCCTTAACAAATATGAAGTGACCATCCTTATCTTTCCTTATTTTTCTTGGTTTAAAGCCTATTGTATCTGTGAATAAAATTGCAACACCTGCTTTTTTCTGATTTCCATTTGCCTGAAATATAGATGATCATCCCTTCATCCTGAGTCTATATTTATCTTTTAAGGTAAGATGAGATTCTTGTATTCAGCAGGTATCTGGCCTGAGTTTTTTGTATCCAGTCAGCCAACCTGTGCCTCTTTAGAGGACAATTTAAGCCATTCACATTAATTGAGAATATTGATAAACCTAGTAGAATTTTGGGTGTTGAGTTTTTTGAAAGTCCAGTGGACATTTTTAATCCTTTTGTCACTGTGGAAGTTGGAATTTGATCAAAAGTTTCTGAGTGAGTTTACTTTGGTGGTAGAAGATTGCACTGGGCATTATGGAGGATAGGTCTGAGAATATCCTGGAGAGCTAGTTTAGTTATGGCAAATTTCTTCAACATGTGAATGTCATTAAAGTATTTAATTTCTCCATCACTAATGAAACCCAGTTTCACTGGATACAGGATCCTGGATTGAAAGTTATTTTGTTTTAGGAGATTAAAAGTCGATGACCACCCTCTTCTAGCTTGAAAGTTTTCAGCAGAGAGCTCTGCAGTCATTCTAATATTCTTCCCCTTGTAGGTTATGGTTTTCTTACATCTGGCTGCTTGCAGAATTTTCTCCTTCAAATTAACTTTGGTGAAGTTAATTATAATGTGTCTGGGAGATGCCTTATTTGGGTTGAGTTGTGCTGGGGTTCTGAAACTGTCTGAATTTCAGAATCTCTTGGCATGTCTGGGAATTTCTCCTTGATTATCTCATGGAGTAGAGCATCTGGGCCTTCGAAGCAAGCTCGTCACCTTCTGGAATTCCTATAAGGCGAATATTAGTTTTCTTCAAATTATCCCAGAGCTCTCTGAGAGAATGATCCGTTTTTGCTCTCCACTTTTCTTCCTCTTTGAGCGTTTATGAGCATTCAAGAGCTTTGTCTTCAATGTCAGAAATCCTTTCTTCTGCCTGCTCCCTTCGGTTACTGAGGGATTCTACTGTATTTCTCAGATCTTTGAGGGCTGCAAGTTCTTGTCTTAATGTGTCAAAAATCTTTGGTGATTTTGTCTTTGAATTCATTGAATTCTTGAGACAACTTTTGAAATGCTCTTTGAATTTCTTCTTTTTTTTTTTTCCAAGACTTTTTATTTTATTTTATTTATTTATTTTTTTGCAGTTTTTGGCCAGGGCTGGGTTTGAACCCACCACCTCCAGCATATGGGCCCAGCGCCTTACTCCTTTGAGCCACAGGCACCGCCTGCTCTTTGAATTTCTAATTCCAACTTTAACTCCATTCTATTAATATTATTTGCAATCCAAATTCTGAATTCAATATCTGACATCTCAACCATTTGTTTATCAATGGTATCTTCAATTGTGTCTGCAGTGTTATTCCTTGGGGGAGTTGATCTACTCTGATTATTCATGTTGCTGGAGTTTTTCCACTGATTCTGTACCATGATTACTTTACACCATTTGGGTAGATGAGTAGATAAAGTGAAGTTGGGTTTGGGGTTCCTGGAGTAGGGATTAACCAGCCTTTTGCCCAAGAGCTGGGACTGGACTCTGTACCTTTTCCCCTAGAGCTTTGCAAAGGACCTGTACAGTGCTACTGCCTGAGACACTGAGGACCTGCTTGGTGTGGTGGGGCTAAGTGGCTCTGTCTTGTTTTCAGCTGGTCTCTGTCCAATCCTAGTGTATCAGTAATTCTGGATTGAAGTCTCAGCTGTGGAGAAATACCAGCAACTAAGTGACCCCGCCCCCCACAGGCAACAACTAGAAAAGGAAAATCAAACTTCCCACAACCACACACCCAGAGTAACACTTTGGATAGTCCTCAGGTGATTGGCCCAGTTCAAGAGATCCAAATCAATTGTCCCAGTCAGCACTGGTCTCAGGTGGGAGAGTTCAAAAGGTCTCCAGCAACTAGATAGCAGGGGTCTGCTGGCAACTCGACTATGACTCGCTCCGGTGCTCTGTGGAGTCAGAAGGACCCGCCCAGCAAATGAATTATCCAGGAAGGTTGATGCCTCCTTCCCCACCTTACACCTCTGTCACACCCAGTCACTGGTAACCCCAAAAGGCTGTGACCCAGTTCCCTCCAATGAGCATATGCTCTAGGGGTTTGCTTCTGCCTCAGTCACAGGGAGATCCATGTCTCCTCAGCCAGACTGCCACACTCTGCCACCAGCCAGCAGGGGGAGCTGAAGCCTGATAACCTTGGTTGCTTAATGGAAGCTGGGGCATTTCACTCAGTTCCAGCCCTGCCCCAGATTGATGTTGCTGCCACTTATATTCTCAAGGAATTTGCATTTCCATCCTGGCTATATTCCCCTGTGGGCCAGGTGCTATTTGAGTTCACAGAAACTGCTGTTGTGCCAATTCTCACAGGGCTGACATCTCTGTCTCTGCTGCACTCTGTTTTGGGGTGGGCGTGGTTAGAGCTCACACTCAGCTCTCAGTTTCTGCTTTTCACTGGGCTAGTGCTGTTGCCCTGCCTGCTTTTGTCTCAGCTATGTTCCCCTGGGGGCCAGGTGTTTCTTAGGCTCGCTAAAGCAGCTCTTCTGACTCAGCTCCACCCTGGGAGTATGCCGTCTCTGCCCGCACATATTCTAATCTCTGTCCCCACCGTGCCCTGCCTGGACAGGTACTGCCTCAGGCATACCCTTTACTCACTGGGCCTGTGTTTCAGTCCCAGATCTGTTCTGCCAGTGGCAGCCACTGGAGTAGAGGCCTGGCTTGCTCTGGTTGCCAAGAGAGGCGGGGAGTGTCTCTCCAAAATATCCCCAGGGGTATGAGCCCTATTTTTCCCACTGCTGCCGCTGCTGCTCTGTGCTGTGGGGCACCGCTTCTCCCTCTACCATATGGCTCCCTCTAGAGGGTCTCTCCCATGGGAAAAATAGGAGGATATCAGAACTCTGCTCACTTGTTTGTAGAAAGTATACTGTGAGCCATTCTCATGGGGGAAGGGACTCCCATCTGCTTGGCGATGGATTTTGTATCTATTCTTTATTTCCTTGGGGTTGCAGCTCACCTCAGTAGTGTTGATGTGCATTCTTCAACCTTCTTTCTTGGCTCAGCTCCAAACCATCAGCTTAATTGCTAAACTTCTGTCCTTTAACACTCCTTCTGGATGGGAGCCTCTGTGGAAAGCTGGCTCCAGTTGGCCATCTTGCTGCCTTTATTTCATTTTTTGATTGTTCATTGCAAATGTATACTATTGATTTTTGTGCATGGATCTTGAATCCTGCAACCTTGCAAAACTTGTTTATTACAACTAATAGCTTTTTAGTGAATTCAAGGATTTCCTATGTACAGTATGTCACCTGTAAAAAGAAATAGTTTTACATTTTCCTTTTCCAATCTGGATGTATTTTATTCCTTTTAATTGCCTAAATTCCCTGGCTAGAACCTTCAGTATAATGTTAAATAGAAGTAGTGAAAGTGATCATTTTTGTCTTGTTACTGATACTAGCAGAAGTATTCAGTCTTTCATCACTAAGCACAATATTAGTCGTAAGTTTTTTATAGGTGATTTTTATCGCGTTGAGGAAGTTCCCTTCTAGTCTTCATCTGTTGAGTGATTTCATCATGGCTTTTCTGCATTTTTAAAATGATCATGTGATTTTTGTCCTTTATTAATATGGTGCATTTACATGAATTAATTCTCATACATTGAACCATCTTTGCCCTCTTGGGATAAATGCCAAAATGTATAATCTTTTTAACATGCTGCTGGATTCCATCTGCTAATATTTTATTGAGGATTTTATTGTCTACATTCACAGGACATTACTTTATATTTTATTTTCTTATGATGTCTTTTTTTCTAGCTTTGGTTTCAGAGTAATGCTGGTCTCATATAATGAGTTGGGGAATGCTTCCTCATCTTCAGTTTTTTGGACAAGTTTGTAATGGTTGTTTTAATTCAAGCATTTGGTACACTTCACTGATGAAACCATTGGGTCTTGGGCTTTTCTTTGTAGAAATTTTTTAAATGAATATTTCTATCTCTTTACTTGTCATAGGTATATTGAAATATTCTATTCTATTACTTTTTTTTTTTTTGAGACAGAGTCTCACTTGGTCACCCCTGGTAGAGTGGCATGACATCTTAGCTCACAGCAACCTCAAACTCTTGGGTTCAAGTGATTCTCTTGCCTCAGCCTCCCAGGTAGCTGACACTACAGGTGCTCACCACAACACCCCGCTATGTTTTAGAGATAGGGTCTTGCTCTTGCTCAGGCTGATCTCGAACTCATGAGCTCAGGCAATCCACCTGCCTTGTCCTCCCAAGTGTGGGTTTACAGGCATGAGTACTGCGCCTGGCTATTCTATTACTTTTTGAGTTAGTTTTAATAGATTGTGTATTTCTAGGAGTTTGCTCATTCATCTAAGTCATCCAGTTGTTTAGATGCAGTTATCCATAGTATTTCTTTATGATCCTTTGTACTTATGTAAGATCAATAGTGATGTCTCTGCTTCATTTTCCAATAAGTACTGTTAATTTGAATCTTAAATCAAGAAAAATTTGATTATTCAAGTTAAAGAGATTTGTCAATTTTGTTGATCTTTTCAAAGATCCAATTTTTGGTTCCTTTTTTTTTTTTCCTTCTGTCTTTCTTTCTTTTTCTTTCTTTTTTTTTTTTCCTTTTCCTATTTTCTATTTCACTTATCTCCATTTTTTTTTTCTTTTTTTGACAAGGTATAGTTCTGTTGTCCAGGCTAGAGTGCAGCAGCCCAACTACAGCTCATTGTAAAATTCCTGGGCTTGATAAATTCCATGGATTTTTTTTTGTGTGTGTGAGACAGAGCCTCAAACTGTCACCCTAGATAGAGTACGGTGGCATCACAGCTCATAGCAACCTCCAATTCCTGGGCTCAAGCGAGTCTCTTGCCTCCGCCTCCCAAGTAGCTGGGACTACAGGCACCCACCACAATGCCCGGCCATTTTTTGGTTGTAGCCATCATTGTTGTTTGGTGGCCCGGGCTGGATTCGAACCCGCCAGCTCAGGTGTACATGGCTGGTGCATTAGCCCGTTGAGCCACAGGTGCCGAGCCGATTTTTTTTTTTTTTTTTGATAATGATGAAGTCTCACTATGTTGTCCAGGCTAGCCTCAAACTCCTGGGGTAAAGTGACCCTCCAACATTGGCCTCCCAAATTACTGTGATTACAAACATGAGCCATCATGCCTAGCCTATCTCCAGACTGCATTTTGATCTTTATTATTTCCTTTCTTCTGCTAGTGTTGGGTTTAGTTTGCTTTTATTTTTCTAGTTTCCTGTGGTATAAAGTTAGGTTATTGTTTTGAGATTGCACTTTTTTAATTTATATGTTTACAGCTATAATGCCCTGTACGTACTCCTTCTGCTATATCCTGTGTATTTTGGTATATTGTGTTTTCATTTTCATTAGGTCAAGGCACTTTCTAATTTCTCTTGTAATTTCTTCTTTGACCCATTGTTTGTTTAAGAGTTTGTTGTTTAATTTCTACCTACTTGTGAAGTTTTAAATTTTCCTTCTTTTATTGATTTCTAATTTTATTCCATCGTATTTGGAAAACACACTTTGCGTGACTTCAGTTGCCTTACATTTGTGACTTATTTTATGAATGAACATATGGTCTCTGCTGTAGAATATTCCAAGTACTGTTGAGAACAATCTTTACACTGCTATTGTTGGGTGGAGTGTTCTATATGTCCCAATTGGTTCATAGTAGTATTCAAGTCCTCTATTTCCCTGTATGATCTTCTGCAGTTGCTCTCTTATTAAAGTGGAAGCTGGGCATGGTGGCATGTAGTTCCAGCTACTTAGGAGGCTAACGCAGGAGGATCATTTGAACCCAGAAGTTCAAGGCTGCAGTTAGCTATGATCATACCACTGAACTCCAACCTGGGCAGCAAAGTGAGATTCTATCTCCAAAAAACAAAAAGAAAGAAAGAAAGCTACTAAAGTTATCAACTATTTTTAGTGACAATGTAATTATATTTAATCTTTAATTTTAAAATTCCATTTGGAAACTGGGAGGACCTTTGAACACCACCTGCTCCCATGCCAACCCCTACAATTACACCAACTGTCCCAGGCTCAGCAGCCAAGATGGTTTTTCTATTTATTTATTTATTCATTTATTTATTTATTTAGACAGAGTCTTACCATGTCTCCCTGGGTAGAGTGCTGTGGTGCTCACAGCAATCTCAAACTCTCAGGCTTAAGTGATTCTCTTGCCTCAGCATTTCAAGTAGCTGGGACTACAGGCTCTGGCCACAATGCCCGGCCATTTTCTTGTTGCAGTTGTCATTGTTGTTTAGAAGGCCCAGGCTGGGCACGAACGCACTGGCCTTGGTGCATGTGGCCGGCTGTAACCACTGTGCTGCGGGTGCCGAGCCGTTGTTCTATTTTTTTATTAGGCAAAAAAACAGAATTGTTTTTTAACATCTACCCTGAGGAAGGAAGCTCAGAGGGCTGAACCATCGAAGCCCTGAAGGATGGGCTGCCTCTAGGGTCACTTGTACTTCTGCAGAAACTCACAGATCCTCTCCTTGACCATTGGATCCAATGTTGAACAGTCCCATTCTGCCAACTTCACCAGGCGCTCATGGGCTTCCCAGAAAAGGCTAGAGCCAATTGCCAACTCCACCCGCATGCGCCACTCAGCCAGCCGGGAGCTGGTTTGGAAGATGTTATGGTTGGTCGCTATGGGCTGTGGACAGACAAAGAGGAAAGTGTGGTCAGCCTGGAGTCCAGCCCCATCTGGGTCCTTTCCTACACTCTCAGGGACCCTTCCCATCTGTCTCTGCAAAGAACTAGTCTGCTAACACCCAAGGCCTGGGTGAGGGGTCACAGATGGAATAGATACAAGATGGAGATGGGAGATCTGGAATGCCCCAGGGGTCTTAGTCACTCCCTCCCCTGCATGAAGAGGCCACATAAATGTGTCACTCCCAGATGTGGCTTCAAATGCACCATGGATGCCCTCAGACCCAACCAGGAGAGCTGCCTGGCACAGCTGTCTGTCTGTAGCTCTGGAAAAGAGGCAAGGCCTGAAAGACAGGTTAGAAGCCTCTGGACATTTCTTGGAGAGCCTGAGGAGGAGGCATCTGGGATCCTAGCAGACTGACTGAGATACGGGTGTCCTCCGTATCTCAGGCTCACCCACTAGCTCCTCCCTACACTGGAGAATCTTTGTCAAGCGTGGAAGATTGTGACCCTCCCCTCCCTGATTCAAAAGGCCTGGTGCTGGGACTAGGCATGGCAGCTTACATCTGTAATTCCAGCACTCTGGGAGGCCAAGGCAGGAGAATTGCTTGATCTCAGAAGTTTGAGACCAGCCTGAGCAAGAGCAAGACCCCTGTCTCTATAAAAATAGAAAAAAATTAGCCAGGAGTTCATGGCAGATGCCTGTAGCCCCAGCTATTTGGGAGGCTGAGGCAGGAAGATTGTTGAAACCCAGGAGTTTGAGGTTGCTGTGAGCTAGGCTAACACCACGGCACTCTATCCTGAGCAAAAGAGCAAGACTCTGTCTCAAAAAGCAAAAGACCCTGTGCTTCATATTGTCCCCTGCCCAGATTGAGTTCTGGGACCCATGCCTGGCTCCCAAAGCCCCCACAGTGGTGGCTCTGCCTGCCACTCTGCCTTCACCAGCCTGTTTTCAAGTTATGGCCCCACTGGTCACAGCAATAGAGGCTTCCTTCCCCTGCTCAGGCTCCCCCAACCCCACCTGCATCATCTCCACCAGGGCCACCAAGTCCGCCAGGGATATTTCATTCCCAGTGATGAACATCTTGTCCTGCAGAAACTTCTCCTCAAATTGCTCCAGACTCTTCTTCACCTCTCTCAGGATCTGTTCTGTCTTCTCAGCTGGAACCTCCTCCCCTGTGATCATCGGGAGCAGCAACTGGCCAGGAGTGGGGAAAGGAGAGGAGGCTGGATCCCAGCCCCACCTGCCCCCCAGGCCTCTGAGTCCTTGTCAACTAGACAGACATTGTATGCTTCTAAGATCATAAAGTAATGTCACCTCCTTTAACAGTTCTCATTGGTGGATGTTACCTGGGATCATGTATTCAGAAGGATTTGGGGAGCTCAGCAGGAACAGATTCTGCAATTGATTAGTGATGTCTGTCACAGTCATAGGATTAGAAGTAGTGACATATGTACTGGTTATCCTTCATCTTCAAATTTGCTGATCTCTATGGGCCCTTTGATTTTGACAATTCTCTATCCTGGGGTGAGTAACATCAGCTCCTTCTGTGTACCCTTCCCCTTGTCTAAATAAGACTCTTTTGTACCCAGTGGTTCTGTCCAAACTCCAGACAGCCCAGGCAGGAGAGGGAGCTGAGGAATGAGGCTCAAAGAGGCATAGAGCCTAGCCAGAGCTCACCAACAGTTAGTGGGTCCAGGACTGGACTTCAAGATTTCTGACTTGCTTGTCTGCTTGTCCCCAGTGCCCAGACGTGGCTCTGCTCACCTTGATCCAGAGTATCTTGTTCATGGGCAGTTGAATGGCTGTGTGCTGCCAGGCCATGAACTCATCCACACGGGCACGCGTGTGCAGGTCTGGTGGGTACCAGTGCGAGGGTGCACTGTACTTGCGGCACAGGTAGAAGAGGATGGCCACGCTGCAGAAAGGGCAAATCAGGGGCTCCACCCTTGCCTTCCTGAATGCCTCAGCATGGTCCAGGACCAACTTCTGGGTCTCCCCTGCACAGGCAGGCTCTAGGCAGGAAGAAGCCCAAAGAATCCCAGAAAAAGGGCTCCTCCAAAGCCGTCAGACAGTGAGGGAGGGGAAGGAGACCTGCAGGGTGAGTAGGAGTCAGTGGGTGATGTAAGAAGAGGCAGGCCGGCAGGGGAACAGCAGATACTGAAATGTCAGGTGAGAGGGAACCAGGTGAATTTGGAGAATTTGGAAAGAAGAGAGTAGGTGGGTGTGAGCAAGGTGGGGAGTAGTGAGACCATCAGAGACATAGTGGAGGCCTTGATGAAGGTCCCTGGGGGTGCAGGAAGGATGTAGACTTAATCTTTAAGATTTGGGTTACATACACGAAGGGATGAGAGGATCCATCTAGAGGGAGGGTGTGCCCAAGAGAGAAGAATCTACAACAGGGAAGGTCATTGGTGTCTGGGAAGGGCAGAGGCCATGGGGACACAGGAGGGAATGGATGGGAGATACACTCTGGGGGATATCCCTGGCCTTCCAGATGGATGGCTAGTGTGAGAAACTCCACAGGACAAGGGGCTCTGTTTCTTCATTATCAACAAAAACAAACATGCAAAGGTCAAACATCAGGGCATGCAGGGGACTAGCTATCAAAAGAGGTAGGAGAGACAGATCAGCCTGCTGCAATACTGGAAATTTCTTTGGACTCTGACTCAAACAAACTGTCAAGAGAGTATTTATGGGATAATCAGAGACTTGTGAATAGGAGTTAGTTACATAATGAAACCCAGGAGCTGTTGTTAATTTTATTAGGTGTTCTAAGGATATTGTGGCAATGCTTTTTTTTTAAAGAGCCTGTTTCTCCTAGAGATACATTCCTAAGTATTTATGGACAAAATGATAGGGCATCTGGACAGCAGGGTGACTGACTTGGGGACACATGAGGTTGCATGGGCTCCCAGTTGACAATGGTTGGAGTTGGGCCCTGAGTTGTGGGGTCATTATGCTCCTCACTGGTTAATACGGGGGCCATTACGAAAGTCTTGAGATACACAAAAATCAAGAATCATAAAATCTGCACAGACAGAAACAAATGAAGCCCTCCTAGCAACATGGATAAGCTGAGCAAATTGAAACTTGCATGGGTGAATCAGAGAGGATGCTGTCGACTGTGTTTCTTGGAAGTGACATAATGGATCATAACGCTGTCTCAGAACTGTCGTAGTGACCCACATATTCCTTATGCAATGCTTCAGTGAACATGTGAAATTTCCCACAGTAAGAAAGACAAACACTCCCACGGAGTCTCCCAGGAAGAGTAGAGACAGAAGGCGGAAGGGCCCTGGGGAAGAAGGTTACCTTTCAGATAAGACAAACTTCCCATCTCGGAGGCTGGGCAGCTTCCGCAGAGGGTTGATCCCGATGTATTCCCTGCTGTGGTGCTGACCTGAGTGGGGCAGGTAAGGCCTGAGACTGAGAGCCCAGGGAAGAGAGACGTGGGACTCCCAGGGACAGAAATGTTTTCCTCTCTGTTTTCTCAGGAAGAGGAAACAGGCCTTGAGGGACACCGTGGCTCACCCCAGGTCGTAGGAAAGGCAGTGACAGTACAGGGACTGGGATCAGGGTTCCCTCCTCCTGGCCTGCCCTCACCCGAGGTCTGGGACATGACCTCGTCCCCTGTGCCCTGCCACCCGGATGACCCTTGGGCTTTGAAGCTGCAGGTGTCCAGGCCCCTTTCCCAGCTCTGGGCGTGAAGCCCTGGGGGGGGGGCCCTTCAACCCTCTGTCCCCTCTTAAAGAGGAACAAGGCACCTTCAGCTGGGAGCAGGGAGCCTGGGCCCAGCATAGAGCAGAATGTCCAAAGGGGAGCCTCTCAGCCTCTGTTGGGGTCCCCCCGAACAGGGATCCTGCATGGGGGAGGTGTTGAAACTCTCCCTGGGCCAGCCGCCTTGGGATGGAAGCTTTTCTGGGGCTCCATTCAAATCCCATTCACTTCCGCAGCAGCCCCCCGTGTCTCCGCCTCTACATTCTAGACTAGAGCCTTCTGCTTCTGTGAGCCGAGCTTCTGGCGCCTCTTCTGTGTGGGGGGCAGGGCTGGAGCCTGACCCCCTGGCCTCCCCTGGGGTCAGCACAGCCCTGAGCAGGTCTGCACTCTGGGAGGTGGAGTGGACAGGCCGTGCCTCCGCACTGTGCCAGCCTGGTGGGCAGGTGCCGCAGGGAAAGGGCCACCCCAGAGAAGGGAGAAGGGGATCCAAGGTTCTGTGTTCCTACTCTCCCCCCTTTACCCTAGAAGAGCCTTTTCATCTGGGTGTGGGGGCTGTCACTAGTGGAGACCGGCGAAGGCAGGGACGCAGCCTCCAGGTCTCTTGGCAGCTTTTCATTCCCTGTGGACTTTTGTGGGGCCCTGTGTCTCTGCTCCTCCCTGTGTACCCTGCCTCCCCCCAGGGCCAGGCCTCCCTGCTGCGGAATACCTGACCTTTCAGCAGATCCACAAACTGGAAGTCGAAGGGGATGCTGTTCTTCCTGGCAAAGATGTAGACTGCGCGGCACGGTGCAGACAGCAGGTCCAGATAGAGCTCCAGGGACATGTCAGGACTCGTGTAGCACGCTCCAGCTGCAGTGGGCCTGAGCCTGTGTCCAGCTGGAGCCCCTGTCCCTGTGCCCTCTCTAACCCAGGCCCAGGACCCTGCATTCTAGAACTTCTTGTTTCCCTTGGTGTTGTCATGAAGCCAGGAAGCCTGGAACTCTCGCAAGGGTTCCGAGGCGGCTGAGGAGGGGGCTGGGGATATGCCCCTGGCACAGGGCTGGGGGAGAGCTGTGCCCCTGCCTCCTTCTCCCCTGGCCAGGGCGGGGGGCTGTGCCCTGTGGCACTGCCTCACGGACACCCTGTCTGAGAAGGGCTTATGCATGGGAACCCCAGCATTCAGAATGAGGAGGAGGCCATGAGAACTAACCCTGGAGCATTCCAGAAATAGGGTTTGGAGATATCTGTAGGTAGATCTAGCCAGAACTGTGGCTAGAAAAGGATCAGAAGGAAGAGACACGGAGGTCTTGGTGGGTGTAGGGCCATCGAGGACAACACCACTGGGGAGGTGGGGGCAACCAGCTAACCTGCTCCATGCAGACAAGCCCAGAAACTTGCTGCCTGGGCTGGGACTGAAGTGTGCAGTTTATGCAGCTGGTAGCTGAGGAAGGAAACTAGAACCTGTGGGCAGGCTGGAGTGCTGCTCACCCTGTGCTGTGTGACGGACGCTGGGAGCTCTCTGTCCTAATAGGCCTTTGCTCAGAAACAGGACAGTTCCTACTTCCTGGGGATGGAGTGAAGCTGGCAGCCAGTGGGAAACACACAGCGTGTTTACTGGAGGCAACAGAGTGCAGGGGAACAGGCTGAATCCATTCTGGGGAGCTACTCCTGCAGCTGCTGCACCAGCTTCTGGGCCAGCTGAGCTTTCCTGGGGTCCCGAAGTTAGAGGATGAGCTTGTGGGCCTCCTGGATGAGCTCAGCACCCAGGGCAGCCTCCACACAGGACTGCAGGGTAGAGCATAGAGTCAAAAGTCCTATGAGTGATCTGGACAAAATCCAAGCATCCCTGCTGACCCTGAGTACTAAAAACAAAACTCACGAGACATAGCACACTGTCTCAGCCCTAGGTAATGTTTAGCAGTGATAAGAAAAAGGCGAGACAGAAGTGCAGAAAGCAGAATGTGTTAGGAGTTCAATCGTGCAGCTAAAGATAAACTTGTTTTTTAACCTTGACTCTTTCTTTGAAGCTTTCTGCTTTGTTGTATTTTCTCATGCCTGAGATTACAATAAAAGCTAGTGGAGATTGTTGGAAGGGGCTTAACCCTTGCCTCTTCATGAAGAGAGCTTGCTGGTGTTGGCCTCCCCACGTCCCTCAGTTCTATGCAATGGACTGAGGAGGTGTTATTATTTTGCACTGAGTTGCATTGACTCTGCCAACTGGGGCTGGTCTTGGAAGAGGTTGCAACCAACAGCAGCGAGCTGGGAAGATAAGCCAGCTGGGGTGGCGGCTCAGCCCTGCACTCAGAGTTCCCCCAGGGGCCAAGCAGGCAGGAGAGCCTTACCCACATCAAGTCCACCGAGGAGAGTTCCTAGTCCAGGTGCTGCAGGGCCGGCCTCAGCCTTCCCAACAGCTGCTGCATGTGTGCAGCATCCACAGGCTTCCTCAAGAACTGGGGCAAGAGAAAATGGGCCAGGAGACAGGGCAGCTTATTCTGGGCCCTGCCAAACTTCTTCAGACTTCCTCTCCACCCCTGCCTGGCCACCATCCATTAGTGATGGCCCTTGGAATGATGTGTTCAGAAGGATTCTGAGGAGTCATTCAGGCTCAAGGGGAATAGTGCTGTGATGGATTAGTGATGTCTGCCTAGGGTAATGAAGCAGGATGCATAGCTGGTACCTTTCAACCCAAGTCTGCATGACAGAGCCAAGGAATATCAACTTTCACAGGTAGACGTTGGTGGCAGGCAGCTCAGGTGGGTGCCAGTGTGCTGCTGTCTGGAACTTGCAGCTCAGGTATAAAAGTGTGGCCACACTGTGTGCAGGGGTGTTAGGGATCTTGTCCCCACCCTACTGGGGCTGGGAGGCTCCATTGCTCATACCAATGGTGATTTGACGAGGTTTCTCCTGAATTCCTTCTCGAGGACCTCCCACTACCATATGCCCCTTCAGGCAGCATCTCCCCACACCCAAACCACTCTGCTCCTCCTTTTCCAGCTCTGCTCCGCCCTGGGCCTACATTTCTTTTCTTTTTTCTTTTGAGACGGAGCCTCAAGCTGTCGCCCTGGGTAGTAGAGTGCTGTGACATCACAGCTCACAGCAACCTTCAACTCCTGCGCTTAAGTGATTCTCTTGCCTCAGCCTCCCAAGTTGCTGGGATCACAGGTGTCTGCCACAATGCCCGGCCATTTTTTGGTTGTAGTTGTTATTGTTGTTTGGCAGGCCCCGGTTGGATTCGAACCTGTCAGCTCTGGTGTATGTGGCTGGCACTTGAGCCGCTCGAGCTACAGGCACCAAGCCTGGGCCTATGTTTCAACCTCTTCTCCCAGATACTGCTCGGTGCCCAGGCCCCGCTTCCAGCATCAGGGTCCCCACTTGGTGTGAGGGAGGCAGACCTGCTGCGGGCCGTGCCTGAGTGGCCCTTGTGTTTCCTTCCCAGAGTCTGGAGAGGGGCTCAGTCTCCCTCCCTTCCTCCCTTCCTTCTTTCCTTCCCTCCCTCCTTCCCTTTATTTTTTTATTTTTTAGCAATAGGGTCATACTCTATTGCCCAGGCTGGAGTACAGCAGCATAATCACAGCTCACTGCAGCCTCAAACTCCTGGGTGCAAACAATTGTCCTACTTCAGCCACCTGAGTAGCTGGGACTACAGGCACGTACCACATGGCTGGGTCTTGCATGTTGCTCAGGCTGGTCTCCAACTCCTGGACTCAAGTGGTTAACCTCTTGCCTCAGCCTCTTAAATAGCTGGGACTATAGACATGAGCCACCAAGCCAGGCTAATTCCATTCCATTCCATTCCTTTCCTTTCCTTCCCTTCCCTTCCCTTCCCTTCCCTTTCTTTCTTCCCTCCCTTCTTTCTTTCCTTTTTTGGAAGAGATGGAGTCTCACTATATTGCTTAGGCTGGTATTGAACTGCTGGCCTCAAGCCATCCTCCTGCTTCAGCCTTTCAAAGTGCTAGTATTATAGAAGTGAGATAGCATACCTAACAGAAAATTCCTGGGTTTTTTTTGAGACAGAGTCTCACTTTCTTGCCATGGTGTCATAGCTCACAGCAACCTCAAACTCTTGGGCTCAAGTGATCCTCTTGTCTCAGCCTCCTGAGTAGCTGGGACTATTTGGCACCCGCTACAATGCCTGGCTATTTTTAGAGATGAGGTCTTGCTCTTGTTCAGGCTTGTCTCAAACTCCTGAGCTCGAGCGATCCCAGAGTGCTGGGATTATAGGCATGAGCCATCCTGTCCGGCCCAGAATTCCTGTTCTTGATTCCCCCTTGGATTCCCAGCACTTGGTGCTCATTCTCCAGCCTCAGGCAAGTCCTGGAAGTGGTCGCACCATTCCATTTTACAGAGGAGAAACCAGAGGCACAAAGATCTGCCACTTGCCTGAGGGCACGGAGTGAGGATGCAGCGAGCCGAGATTCGAAGTGGAGTCTGACTCTGGGCCTGCCCAGCTCCATGTTGGGGACTGCGGAGGAGGGGCTAACCTCAAGCCTGGGCCTTGCCCTCTGGCTTTAAGTTGTCCAGAAACCTATGTCTCTTCCTTTCCTGGCAGCTCCAGGTGACTCAGGCTCCCGCAAGGTTCCAGCCCCGCAGCTTTACTCCTAGGGGGCCTCTGGGTCCAGCCCCCTGCCTCAGAGCTGTACAGGCTGGAAGGAGGAAGGGGCCACAGTGGCTTGGAAAGGTCACCTAGCCAGGGGTGATCAGCTGTCTTCCCTCACCCCTGTGCCTCCCTCCCCCCCACCGTGAGCCCCAGAACCCAGTCAGAGCCTGGTTCTGCATGGGCACCAGGTCACCCTTATCTCTCAGAGGACAGGTACCTTCTCTAGGGGTTCACCTTCAGGTGCTCCCAGCTGGGCAGAGTGCAGGGGAGGCTCAGTGCAGGGCCTGGCCCCTTGGCACCTCCTCCTTGGGGAGGACCCAGCCACCAGGCCCCCTGCAGGCCAGGTGATGTGATTCTTCCTGGTGAGAATGTAAACGGCATGGGGAGTGGGCAGAGAGTCCAGGGACAGCTCCAGCCTGCTGAGCCACCATCTGTGGAGTGCAGGCAGCAGCTTTCTCCACCCTTCGAGCAGAGGTAGAAGCAGGGGGTTTACCAGCTGGGGGGACACACTTCAGGGTGTTTTTAGACTTTCTGAGTCTTTTCAGCTGTGCTCCAAGCCCCACGTGTGCACACTCACATGCTCACATTTGCACGCAGTTCACTCACGCCACACACACAGACACAAACACACACACAGCCACACAATTTATTCACATGGCTCAAAGCCAGTCCTCACCTTGCTGCAATTCCCCCTCACCTCTCAGTACCCCCCTCACTGCTGCGAGAGCCCCGACCCCGCCCCATCTTCAGTGTCCCCAGCACTGTAGCCTTGGTGCTTCTCTCAGGTAAGAGCAGCAAGTGGAAATCAAGGTCCCTTGGCCCCTCTTCCTGCCAGGTGACCGGGGACCCTGAGGCTCCCATGCTGACTCACAGTATGATTGACCCTGCTGGGATCACACGTCAGGACTTAACTGCCACCTACATGGCACAGTGACTGACTGTTTAACTTAATTGTTTACTTCTGATACTCGAAAAACCACCCAATTATGATTAACCAGAAAGCAGTTTGCATGGATCAAGAAGGCACAGGCTGCCACCACCCTACCCTAATGTCCAGGGTGAAGGGACAATGAGAAAGGCCCAAGATAGCAAGCCGGGGTGTTCCCCAAAGTACGAGGCACCTCTGAAAAGCAGAGATAGTCAGATGGGACTGTAGAGGAAAGCCACTCCGTGGGCACCCCTAGGGCAGCCACAGTGTGGTTGCCGCTTAGGGCTCTTCAGGCTGGGAATGGCACAGGATGGCCCAGTGCCACAAGATAGGCAGGCAGGTAGATCAGAGCGTGTTGCTAAGGTTTATCTGTCAACAGTGACATCTACAGTCACATCCGAAAACTGCAACCTCCTCAGACACATGGCCTCCCATGAAGACATTGTGGCAAATGGGGCCACCCTGCCCCTCTCTCAGAAGGTGAGTCCAGGAGCCTGAGCAACTTCCTTCCTTCCTTCCTTCCTTCCTTCCTTCCTTCCTTCCTCCCTCCCTCCCTCCCTCCCTCCCTCCCTCTCCCCTCCCCTCCCCTCCCCTCCCCTCCTTCCTTCCTCTCTCTCTCTCTCTCTCTCTTTCTCCCCTCCCCTCCCTCCCCTCCTCTCCCCTCCCCACCCCTCCCCTCCCTTCCTTCCTTCCTTCCTTCCTTCTTCCTTCCTTCCAGGTCTCAGTTCCATGGGCTCCTCTGCCAGCACCTAACTTTTTATAACTCCAATGTCCTCTCTTTGTTCCCCAAGCCTGGGGCTTCTCGCAGCATCTATCTTTGTGATAATTTGGCTTCTCTCTGCCTATAGAATTTCCAATGCCTGGTTACCAATCCTTTTTATTAAATTATTTCTTTTAAAATAACTGTAGTAACTGACCCGGCAAGAAGACCCCTAAAGGCCCCTAACTGTTTCAGCCTGAGTCCCCGTCCATCTCAAACTCCCCTTTCTGGTTTAATTCTGACAACAGGTTTCTGACAAGGAAGTTCTCTGAGTTCCCTGACTCCCTAGCAATGTCTAAACGCAATGATGAGAAACTTACCTCAACCTCCCTAGCCAGCTAAACAATGGTAAAAACTCACTCAAGCAGAGATTCCCAGGAAACCGAGTTTCCCAGGTTCTGGGCTTTCCAAGTTGTCTCCACGGTTACTGAGTTACCTGCCTGAGCTGTCATGCAGCTACCCCCTGAGCCAACTACCTGACTGTGACTCCGCCTTGTAACCCGTCATGTTTTGCTTTTGTACATGCTTGCTTTGCCACATCAGCACTAAAAGGGTATAAAAGGCTGCCTGCATTTCTCTTAGGGGCTGTTTGCCTTTTGGGGGCAGTGGTCCGTCTGTGCAGATGTAACCACCTGATTTGGCCATTTGCCCTTTGAGGCAGCGGTCCATCTGCACAGATGTAATAAATGACCACCTGATTAGGCCATCTGCCTTTTTGCAGCGGCCTCCCTGTGCAGGAGTAAATAAAATCACCTCTGATTTGTACCCAAAGTGGGGGTCCGTATTTTTTATGGGTGGCCTCAGTTACAACATAACTCGGGTGGGTTCTGTCCCATGGATAACATGGAGGTTTGTATGATAATGTATAATTCTACTCTTTTGTTGTTATTATGTCACTGTTCTGGAAGATCAGAGTGCTTGTTAAATCTTTTATAGCCAGTTGTGGTGTCTCGTGCCTGTAATTCTAGCACTCTGGGAGGCCAAGGCAGGAAGATTGCTTGAACTTCATGGCCTCCCATGATGACATTTTGGCAAATGGGGCCACAATGAACTTAGGAGTTTGAGACCACCCCAAGGAAGAGTAAGACCCTATCTCTACTAAAAATAGAAAAACTAGCTGGGCATTGTGGTGGGCCCCTATAGTCCCAGGTACTCAGGAGGCTGAGGTAAGGGGATCACTTGAGCCCAAGAGTTTGAAGTTGCTGTCAGCTTTGATGCTGTGGCACTCTACACGGCAACAGCGTGAGACTCAGTCTCAAAAAAGAAAAGAAACGACATCTTTCAAGTTTCCTAGACTACATCCTGTGAAACATCACTAATAGAGTTCTGACAATAAAGATTGTGAACTTTTCACTGAGCGCTTACATTCCAGCACTACACACATAACTTGATAAGGTTTCATAACTTTGGTATATCAGCATCTCACAGATGTGTTCATGTCCACGTATGGCAGGGTCTTGTTGGGTTGTTCATCGTTGGGGTGTGTGTGTGTGTATTTGCGACAGAGTCTCAAGCTGTCGCCCTGTGTAGAGTGCCGTGGCATCATAGCTCACAGGCACCTCCAACTCAAGTGATCCTCTTGCTTCAGTTTTTCTATTTTTAGTAGAGATGGGGTCTTGCCCTTGCTCAGGCTGGCCTCAAACTTGTGAGCTCAGGCAATCCACCTGCCTTGCCTCCCAGAGCGCTAAGATTACAGGCGTGAGCCACCGTGCTTGTGTGTATTTTGTGTGTCATCACAAGAATGTTGGAGCTTGAATTAGAACAATGAACACGGATTAAATTTCTTGTTAAGTTTAGCAAGAGTGGAAGTGAAGGCTGGGAGCATCAGCTGAGCTTGTAATCTTAACACTCTAGGTAGGAGGCCAAGAAAGGTGGATCACTTGAGCTCAAGAGTTCAAGAGCAACCTGACACATTGCTGCAAAAACAGAAAACTTAGCCAGGCGTCATGGTGGG
>CAUYRH010053543.1:0-15870 GCA_963574655.1 Perodicticus potto | reverse complement strand
TCTCCCTGATGGAGACACTAGACGTTCAAACTGTGCAGGTGAAAATCTGTAAGTTCCATGAGCTAATTTTTTGATGGCCCCAGTTGTTTTTGAAACAAGGTCTCAGTCTTTTGGTCACCCAGGCCAAAGTGCAATGGCCCAATCATAACTCACTGCAGCCTTGAATGCCTGGGCTGGAGACATCCTCCTGCCTCAGCCTCCTGAGTAGCTGGGACTAAAGGTGTATGGTATCATGTCCAGCTATTTTTAAAATTTTTTGTAGACATACAGTCTCACTGTGTTGCCCTGGTTGGTCTTATGCCTAGAAATTACTCTTTTAATTTGCTAGATGATAGGGCTTTTCTCCCAATTATTTCAAATGATCATTACTTATTGCTGGACTGATATAGTGTTTGGCCTCAATTCCATTGGCATTTTCCATCTCTATAAATGTTGAAGCTGAGAAGCCTTGTTCACAGACATACAAGGATAGAATACAAGTTTTGTTACGGGCATGTCACCTGAGGATTTGAATGCCTTCCAAAGCACCTATGTCCAAGTCACATATGATTTCTCATCAAAAACGTTTTTTCCTGCTCTGTCTGCTGACACCTTCTTTGGCTCCTCTTTTTCCTTGTTGACAGCAAAGACTCGGAGCCCTCTGAGCAGACAAGATATTGTCACCAGTCTTCAGAGTTGCACTTTTTCAGCATCTAGAAATTTTATGCAGAGGTCTTTTTACCAAAACCTGTGAAAGAATGCTAAATTGTACCAGTTCTTCTTTTTTTTTTTTTTTGAGACAGAGCCTCAAGCTATCACCCTGGATAGAGTGCCATGGCATCACAGCTCATAGCAATCTCCAATTCCTGGGCTCAAGCGAGTCTCCTGCCTCTGCCTCCCAGGTAGCTGGGACTACAGGCGCCCACCACAACGCCTGGCCATTTTTTTTTTTTTTTGGTTGCAGCCATCATTGTTGTTTGGCTGGCCCGGGCTGGATTTGAACCCGCCAGCTCAGGTGTACGTGGCTGGCGCCTTAGCCCGTTGAGCCACAGGTGCCGAGCCTGTACCAGTTATTCTTTTACAGGGAGGAACCTGGTTAAAGCTGATGTAGTGAAAACTGGGTGTGGTGAGGCATAAGGAACTCTAATTTCAGCACGGCTTAGCCAGCGACACGATGGTGACACGAGGCGTCTGACTGTTTTATTATTTTTGTATTATTTATTTATTTATTTTTTGAAATGGAGTCTCACTATGTCACCCTTGCTAGAGTTCTGTGGTGTCACAGTTCACAGCAACCTCAAACTCTTGGGCTTAAGCGATTCTCTTGCCTCAGCCTGCCAGTAGCTGGGACTACAGGCACCTGCCGCAATGCCTGGCTAGGTTTTTTTTTTTTTTTTAAATTGTTGTCATTGTTGTTTAGCAGCCCCGGGCCAGGCCGGATTCAAACCCATCAGCCCTGGTGCATGTGGCCAGCACCCTAACCACTGAGCTACGGGAGCCTAGCCACTGATTGTTTTAGATACATTTCTTTCCAATTTTTGGAGTACAGGTGCAGCTAATCCAACACATAGGAGGTTTTGCCATACAGTGAACAATAAGCAAAGTCTAACCTCACAGTGAGAGCCTGGTCAGACTCAGTTGCAAGACCACTGACTCGTTTTCCAGTTCAAGCAAGCAAGTTAATCTCCATCTCCAGAGCAAAGTCCCCATTGCAGGTTTCTTACTTTGAGAGAAGGGAGGTGGACAAGGAGACAGGTGGGCGGAGAGAAAGAGCCAGATCCCTGCCTTGAGTCAGATGCCTACCAACCTCAGTGTCAACCTTGTGCAGGAGACACAAGATCATTGAAGGAAATTAACACACCTCTGGCCCTTCTCTGCCCAAGATGTGCACCTCTCAAAGCTCCCCATTGCAGGCCAGACTGCCAATGCTTATGGCCATGCGCCACCTGCCACCCGCCACCTGCCACCCTTCCTCCTGCCAGGGGGCTGCTTCCAGGCCTGGGAGAGCTGGAAGGAGTGTCCTGGTGCTGGCTTTCACTTTGTCCCTTTGTTTGGTGCCCTGAGGGCTCTCACACCTGAGACCCTCAGCCTTTCTCTTGTAAAGTGGGAGAAGACAGAGCACTGAAAGGGAAGGTGGGAAAGGGGAACCGCAGGCCCCAGGCTGGAGGAGGTGGGGGCTTGGAGTGCGGGTGTGGCCTCGGGCTTGAGGGCAGACAATTTTCAGACCTTGACCCTTCCAGGAAACTCAGTCTGACTTCTCAAGTCCAGTCCCTCATTATAAGGCCACCAGAGCAAAGTCCAAACCTGGCCTTTTCAGAGAGAAAGGAGGTGCCCTGTCTTACTGTACTGGACAGTTCTGGCCAAGGGGGACAGGCTGTCGCCTTACTATTCCCTCAAGCCCCTGAAGGCAGCCTTTGCTGTTAGCTTGTGCCCATGGAGCTGGCCCGGACAGTCCAGTGAACTCACCTGTGTCCTGACACCTGCATCACTAGTGGCCTCTGGGCCCCTGGTGGCAGTTTCTGAGGGCTGAGGGCTGAGCTTCTACCCCCCAGGCTCGTGCTTTATTTATTTATTTTTTGTGCTGTGGTGTCATAGGTCACAGCAGCCTCAAACAAACTCTTAGGCTTAAGTGATCCCCTTGCCTCAGCCTCCCGAGTAGCTGGGACTACAGGCGCCCACCACAATGGCCCTGCTAGTTTTTTAATTTTTAATTTTTAATTTTTTGAGACAGTTTCACTATGTCACCCTCGGTAGAGTGCTGTGGTGTCACAGCTCACAGCAAACTCAAACTCTTGGGCTTAAGCGATTCTCTTGCCTCAGCATCCCAAGTAGCTGGGACTACAGGCGTCCACCACAACACCCGGCTATTTTTGTTGTTGTTGTAGTTGTCATTGTTGTTTGGCAGGCCTGGGCTGGGTTCAAACCTGCCAGCCCCAGTGTATATGGCTGACACCCTAGCCGTTAAGCTACAGGCGCCGGGCCCCTGCTAGCTGTTTAGTAGACCCAGGGTCTCATTCTTGCTCAGCCTGATCTCGAACTCCTGAGCTCAAGTGATTCACCCACCTTGTTCTCCCAGAATGCTGGGATTACGGGGGCGTGAGCCACCTCGCCCAACCCCAAAGCCAGTGCTTTAATGGGCTGCATTTGACCCTGAGTGACCCACATACAGCGCCGATTCCAGCAGGACCCAGCAATGCTAGGCAGGGGCCCAGGCTCATGGGGAAGCTGGCCTTGCCCTCAGTGGGGTGCACTGCTCCCTCTTGGCCTGTCAATGGGAGACCCGTTTTCTCATCCACTCCCAAGACCCCCCAAAATGGGTAAGGATTATTCATCCCAGTTCACTGGTGAGGGCCTGATCACCACCACCCCCAATTGCTGACGGAACTGCCTAGCAGTAGGTATCCCAGTGGGGGGTTATAACATCAGCATGGGCAACACAGCACCTCACTGAGCCCCTGAGTCAGGAGTGCCCTGAAAAGACCCTTTTGGAAAGCAGCTCTCCCAGATCTTCAGAGGTGGGGTCTCCTCCTGTGTTGACCTTGTTGGCTGGGACCCCGCTGGGTAAGTGATTCTCTGTACTACACGCTAATCTACTGGGGGGAGGCTGAGCTGACTCCTGACCCCCTCCCACCTCCTGGATGACTCAGAGGACAGCAGGTGGAATCACCCGAAGTAAGTACATTGTAACTTCCCACTCACCATCACCGCCCAGCTCTACCTCCCTCTGGCTGTGAGGCCTGCGGTGTCGGTACCTCGGCCTTCTCATCTGTACCATGGCAATATTGGCCTCACCTCTTAGAGGAACAGGGTGGGGGCAGCGTTAACAGTCCACCCCAAGGGAGCAGGCACCCCATGCCCGTTTGTTCTCTAGAGTCAGTCCTACCTCTCTGACATCTCCCTGTAAGGCCCCCACCTCTGCAAGGCCAGGGGTACAGGTCCTCCAAGGCGGCCCAAGGGCCATTCCTGGGCCCGTGGCCTCAGTGACAAGGGGCCTTTTTCTGCCTCTGCTGCCTGCCCCCTGACATCCCACGCGCCTGCCTCTAAGCCTGAGATGCGGCTTGTAAGCCGGGGCAGACCCAGCTTGCTATTTTGGGGTCTTCTTTCAACTATTTTGGCAAAGACCAAATGGCAGCCTCCTTTAAAATAGATGCTGCAAGCCGAGGGGTCATTCCCTGAGAACCAGGTCAGCCCAGTCCCGGCCTTCTCCCGCAGCCCATTCAAGTTAAATACGGCCACTGCCATCTGCCGCTTCGACAGGGGCTCAGCTGAAATTCCGACGGGCAAACGTGCTTCGGAAACCAAAATAAAACCTCGCCAGCCCTCTGAGGTGCCTTTGGCTCCTCAGTTTTACAGACACTCTTACTTTGGGAGAGCACAGGGCAGCGGCTGGAGTGTCCCCCCGCTGGCCTGCCGCCCCAGGGACCACCCCACGGACATCTGAACATCCTCCATCTGGGCAGAAAAGTCTGCTCACACAAGTGAGTGGGAGACGTGCCTGAGACCCAGGAGCCCCAGACTGCAGCTGAATTCCCTGAGAAGCAGCTTTCCAGTGAGTCCACTTCCTCTTGGTTTTCATCGCCAGATGAACACCGTGTGTGCCCCCCTGAAAATCTGGGTAATCCTTTAATAGGATGTACACAAAATGAACAAAGAAACTTAAAAAAAACAAACAAACAGGAAGGGCTCCCAACAGAGTGATACTAACCTCAAATTTTACTAAAGAGGTGGCACCGTATTCCAAAGACATCAAATTGCAAAGTGACTCGGGTGTGTGTCCTGAGCACCTGGAGCCGGAAACTGGACATTTACGAAACCAAACAGGCCCTCCCTTCAACACAGCCGCTCACTGAATGTTTTACTGTCCTCAGTTGCCTGCTCCCTCTTCACATTCTGACCCGAGGACAAGTGCTGAGCCAACATTTAGTGCCAAGAGGGCCCCAGCACCAGGATAACAAGCAAGTGGCAGCAGCGAGTCCTCAAGGGGCTCATTGGCCCCCAGCCTGTGGCAGTGGAACCTCAGCAGCTCTGGGAGGCCCGGGAATGAGCCCTGGGCCACCGAGGATTGCGGCAGCGTCTCTACAATGCAATTCTCAGGAACTATCTCCCTCTCTATGCCCATGGTCACACCAGTCACACAAGGCCTACGATGGCATCAAGCCTGGAGTCTGGGGCTCATGCTGCCCATTTCAAAGCACAGTAAGGCTTCAGCAATACTAGCTGCACTCACGCAGGCTTGGTTCCAGGCTCTGGGAACATGGTGGAAATGCCACCGTTCCCACCTCGGTGGAGCTGACACTCCATGAGGGGCAGCAAGAAGTTACCCGTGGGGTGAGGATTAAGAGTGATGATGGCTATAGGATCCCACAGGTGTCCATGAAGGTGGCCAAGGGCCCCTGACTGGCCTGATCTGGGCTCAGGGAGGCTTCCCCCAATAGGTGACATCTGGCCAACCTGAAACTGGGACTGGGTGGGGTGACATAGGCAGAGAGCACAGCACATGCAAAGGCTAGAGGGGACACACCTCCCACCTCACCTGGGAAAAAGCCCACAGCCCAAGGACCTGAAGCCAAGAGGCTATAGGTGACCCCGGCTTCAGGGATTTTTTGGATGGGGTTTGAGTGGGGGCCGCCCAGCTCTTTGTTAAAAGCAGGGCTTTCTGGTCGCTGTGAGCACTTTCCAGGTGCTTCCAAATTTGTTAACACAAATTCTCCTTGAAACTAGGCACTGCGGTCAAGAGATAGGTCACCGCATTATGCAGGTCATCAGAGAAGACAGGGCTGACTCAGGAGCAATGAGCACAGATACGGGATGTTGCTGCTCAGGGGATTTTAAGACGCTTGCAAGTCATCTGAGGGCAGGACCCATGGTGCTGTGCTTTTCCCCCCCGTCCCTCTTTTCCTATGGTCCTGCCCACCCACGTTGGCAGCATTACCTTTTGGTGACCCCCCTTCATGGAGTCTTCCCAAAGTTTTCTCGGGAGCATTGGCTCTATTGTTGCCTTGGTATTTCACTGGAGTGTTTTATACTTCATTTAATTTCCCCACCATCTTTCCAGCTCCAAGGAACCCAAACCGCCTGGGGAAGAGACCTGGTTGACTGTTGCTGGCCAGGGGATGTGAGCTTCCAGTCCCCGGGTGTGCCCTGGCCGAGGGCATTGCCCCAAATAGCTGGAGGAGTAGGGCCACCAGCCTGCTGGGTGCCACCCGAGTGAGACAGCATTAGTTGATAGACCAAGGCCACTCTGGGCTCTGTACACACATTGTGAACCGCCATGATTTTAGAAGCAACCAACTGGTCTCCTGCTGGGGAGGGAGCTTTGCTTTGCTCAGGACTTATGTAACCACGGGCAAGTCACTCACCTTTTCTGATCTTTAGTCCCTCCTATCTTTGAGATGAGGATTTATCAAGGCAGGAAGTCCTGTGTTGGGGCTGGTGGCAGGGTCTGACCTTTCAGAGCAGGTGGGCATTTGCTGGGGGGAGGGCCCTGCACTGGATCCGGGCAGAGGAGTAGAGGGGCTTGGAGGGTCCAGGAGGCTTCCTCTTCAGCATGGACGCTGGTGTTTTGGGCCAGGACAAAACAGACCCTTTGTCATCCTAGGTCACATCCCCAGCCCCTAACCCAGCAATTCTGTTTCCCAGAACCCAAGGCCTAGGCCAAGGTGGGAGGGGCTGAGGACAGCCATCAGGTCAGCATTGCTGTCAAGGGTGTCCAGCTGGAGAGAGAGGATGTTTGGTTTCTCATGAGCCCTTGTGGTCCCAGGGGAGGGGCTGCTGGGCTCAAGGGATGCGGACACGCCAGAAGCAGTAACCGTGGCACTCTGAAGGGGCCCGGCCTCTGTCTATGTTGATCACCCAGGCCAGGAATGTGGTAGCAGAAAGACCCATGAGACAGAGGCCCCAGTCGGTCCTGGGGGGAGGGGCTGCTTCCTCTGGGCCAAGCCTCTATCATAGCAGAAAGGACAAGGGTCACCGAGAGTGGTCCTGCCACAATGTGGGAAGGCAGACGAGAGGCCGGTGGATTGGCTACTCCCTCAAGGTGGCTCCTGAGAGAAGCTCCCAAAGCAATCTGATTTTATCTCTCCCTCCTTAACCCTCTATGGTTCCCTAGTGATGGATGGAGAAGGTGTAATGACCTTGGCTGGACTCTGGCTGTCTGCACATTTGCAGTGGGGTAGGTTGCACCTACCCCACTCACTGTGACCATCTGGCCATTCTCACTGGATTCTGTCCCTTCTACACTCTGCCTGGACAGCCAGTCCCCACCTTTTCTGAGAGGCTGATGCCAGCACTTCAGAGGCAACTTGTTTCCAAAAAGCTGCCTGCTGGCTCCCCTGCTCCAGGGTCCACCAGAGCCACCTTCCTCAGTGTCCTCACCCTGGTGGGGTGATAACCACTGGTTCCATGGTCTGCTTATCCACAACATCCCAGCTCTTGAGCCTAGAGCCTGCCTGGCATGGCCAAGGCCTCAGTAAATGTTTGTTTGCCAAATGGACAGATGAACAAGTGGCTCGTCCTGCACACACAACTTGGTTTCCATTTTCCCACACCATTGTGTGATCTTTGTAAACATCATGGCTTCTGTGGGATGATGGCTTATTTACCCACGCCACTCTGTTCCTACTATCCGGTGGCTTCCAAGTTTAGTTCTATTATAAACAATGCTGTCATGAACATCTTTGTGCATAAAAGGTTTTTTATCCCCCCTGTGTTTGGAATGTGATCTTCAGAAGCAGAATCTCTGGGTTCAGGCCAGGAATTTGGGTCTATAAATTTATGGTCCTTGAGAGCATCAGTTCATATAGTTGACAACAATGTGTTGTATATTTCAAAGCTACAAGAGAGGATTTGAAATGTTTTCAACACACAGAAATGATAAAAGCTGGAGGTGATGGATGCCCCAAATATCCTGCCTCAATCATTACAAATTCTGTGCATGCAACAAAATATCACACACTGCCCATAAATACGTAAATCTGACGTGTCAATAAAGAAGAACCAGTTTATGCTGACAGCAGGAGGCTGACCATTTAACTACATCCCTACCAGTATTGTGTGTGTTTGTGTTTTTTCCTATTGGTCTTTATTAATTTGACAGGCAAGCAATGTGCTTGACTTTTCCTTTTTAATACTTTTTATTTTCTGAGACATAGTCTTACTCTATCACTCAGGGTAGAGTCCCAGGGCATTATCATAGCTCACAGCAACCTCAAACTCCTGGGTTCAAGCAATCCTCCTGCCTCAGTTTTTCTGCGTTTTTTTTTTTTTTATATATATAGAGATGGGGTGTCTTGCTCTTCCTCAGGCTGGTTTTGAACTCATGAGCTCAAGCAATCCTCCTGCCTCAGTTTTTCTGTGTTTTTTTTTATATATATAGAGATGGGGTGTCTTGCTCTTCCTCAGGCTGGTTTTGAACTCATGAGCTCAAGCAATCCACCTGCCTCTGCCACCCAGAAGATCCCTGTGCTGGGATTATAGGCATGAGCCACTGCCCAGCCAACTTTTTAATACATTTTATTTTATTATTTATTTATTTATTTGAGACAGAGTCTCACTTTGTCACCCCCAGTAGAGTGCTGTAGCATCACATCTCACAGCAACCTCAAACTCCTGGGCTCAAGCAATCTTCTCTTGCCTCAGTCTCCCACGTAGCTGGGACTACAGGCACCCGCCACAATGCCCAGCCATTTTTTAGAGAGGGGGGGTCTCGCTCTTGCTCAGGCTGGTCTTGAACCTGTGAGCTCAGGCAATCCACCCGCCTCAGCCTCCCAAGTACTGGGATTATAGGCGTGAGCCACCACGTCTGCTTCCAGGCAGTTCTTGATTTTCATTCCCATGCCTGAGACAACTGCCAACTGCTGGGGCTGAGCCTGTCTCTGTGGGTTGCTTTGCTGTTGGTGTTTTCTCTTCCGTATCTCTTAATCTCTTGGGGTCTTGGTAGAATGTGAGCAACTCTTAGACTGTGAGCCTGAACCCTTGACTGCAGAGCAGCTCACCCATTGCATGCAGATGGCTCTGGGGGCTTAGTGAGGTTCTTCCTTTCTGGGGCAGGTCTTGGGTGGGGGAGGAGGTGGTGCAGAAACCCTGGGCAGGATGGCTTCAGGAGTGTCAGAGGCTGCCTATTGAAAGCAGGAGGGTCTCTTTCCCAGGGCAGGCCAAAGGTGGGGCCCCAAATCAAGCATAGCGAGGCCTCTGCACCTGCCCTTAGAGCCACAGCAGCCGATTCATTCCACAATTACGTTTGGAACAAAACGCAGAGTCCCTGGCATGCCCTGCAAGCATGGCCCTGCTGCCTCCTCCCACCCTGAGTCCCCCTGCCCCACTCCAGGAAGCCTCACTGCTGGTCTGGCTGGTTGGGGCCCGTGCCAGGACTCTCCCCACCCCAGGGCTTTGTCCCTTCTGGGCACTCTGCCGGCATAGTGGCTCCCTCTCGCCACTCAGATCTCAGCTTGCATGCCAACTCCCAGGAAAGTCAAGGCTTCACCTGTTGTCCCTGCCACCTCACCCTCTAGCCCACTCTGAGGTTTGCTCGGAAGGTGGCTGTTTGTTTCCCATATTTCCTGGGTGCTGCATGGACCCAGGGGCAGGCCTGTCTCCCTCTCCTCTCCTGGCCAGAGCCAGAGCCAGGCTGGCAGCAGGAGAAGGCAGCGAGCGGAGAAGGACACTGGCAGGCGTGTGGATGGCACCGTGGGCCACCCCACCACTGGTGAGACAGCTCCACCTGCTGCCGGAAGCAGCTGGGCCACTGCTCAGCAGGAGGGACATGGTGTAGGCTCAACAGGAGGCACAGCGTGAGTGGCCTGCAATGAGGCCATGATGAGTCTCCCCAGTGAGGAAGGGTCTTCCTGCACCTTGCCCAGGACTCATCATCACTCAGCAGCATGCCCTAGAGGACCCCCAGTTTTGGGGCAGGCCTGCTTCGGGATGGACACACCCAGCCCCTCTAGTAGATACCTGATCAGGATTGGAGCCAATGACCTCCTGCCCAGAGATCCTAAGACCTTCCCACTCTGCCTGGCTTACAGTGTTCCTGAGAGTATGGGCAGGGATGGGGAAAATGGAGGCTCAGAGGGGCAGCGGGACTGCCCAATTTGCACAGGAGACAGAACCAGATTTGACCTAGGGTTTGTCTGACTATTGGGCCTTTGCTCTAACCATTGAGACCCAGTGCTGCGCGTCTTTGGGCAGATGGCTTCACCTCTCTGATGATGGTAATGGCACATACCTCCCAGGATAATCACGAGGCCTAAGTAGGTGAGCGCATGTCCGGGGCTCGGGGGAGCAAGCACTGTGTGCAGCTCTCAGCTGTGGTCACAGGCCTAGCGTACCTTTCCACGTCTAGCCTCCCCACCTCCCTGACCCTTGCCGCACCATAGCAAGGCCACTCTGAGGTCAGGCAGGGAAACTGACTTCTCAAAGTCTGGTCCCTGTCTTCCTTTGACCAGCTAGAGTGCAGAAGCTCAGCTCTGGACCCCCAAACCTGACCACTATCCCTGTGGGGTTTCCGGGTAGGTGGAACAAAGCTGGTACTGGCTAGCAGGGTTTGAGGGCTCAAGCCTGGGCTGGGCTGAGAGTTTGAGGTCATGCGGGGAAGGAGGGCTGCCTGGTCCCCTCTGCCAGGGAGAAGCCACTTGGTTGGAGCCAAAGTCCACAGGGGGCCTGGCTCGTGATGCAATCCTGCAGTGCTCAGCACTGGCCTTGGCTGAGCCTCCTCCTGCAACCTCCCCAGGCAGGGCTCTCTGGAGATCAGGCCCCCAGGCAGGTACAGGTGCCACTATCACCTGTGCTGTCTGTGCCCATTGTCACCAAGGGAGGAGCTGAGTGTCTGGCAAGGGAAACTGAGCCCGCCCTCCACTTGTCCCTCCATAGAAGCAGAGGTGGAGGAGACCACCACCCCAGGGCCCAGGGCTGGGTCAGCCTGGCAGGATGTGTGGCCTGAGTCCTAGGCCTACTGTGCTGTCACCCTCGAGCCCATTAGCTGCCAAGGGGCTGTGGGGCTCCTGTTCTGAGGAAAGTGCTGGCCTGGCTTGCGTCCCTTGAAATGGCCCTACCCTGGGTGGGGGTTGGAGTGACAGGTGAAGGCACCAGTCTGGAAACCCTTCCTCTACACAGGGTGGGGCCTCTGATGACAGCCGCTTTGTGTTATGCTGGAAAAAGCTTCTGGTGGAGCCCTTTGGGCTCTAGCTGGGGAAGCTTTCTGGCCAGACTCAGGGTGGGACCAGCAGGGGTGCTGACCTTTGGCAGGTGGTCTCTGGCTGAGCTAGCAATAAATCTTAGCACCACTCTTCCAGCAGAGGGGCGTCCAATGCACCAAGCATTCTCCTCCTGTGTTCTCAACATTTGAAGATGCCGCCAAGGAAGAAATAACTCAGTGGCCCCAGAAGGCACACAAGTGGATGGGGAATTGTGATGCCTACTCTAAGGAGGGCTGTGGCAGAGATCTTCCCCCAAGGCCCTTTCTGTCTTTTCTCATTGGCAATAGAAATCTTGAGTCTTTCCTGGCATGTGGTCTCCTAGAGTAAAGACTATATTCCCCGGTCCCCCTTGCAGCTTGGAATAGCCATGTGGCTGAAGCCTGGCCAGTAAAAGGCAAGCAGCAGTAGAGGATGTGACTTCTAGGAGATGACCTTTGAGAGTGGGAATGACCTATCTTTGTTGCCAGTAGAGGAAATACAGATGTGATGGCAGGAGCCTAAGCAGCTGTTTTGTATCATGAGGTCAAAGCTCTATGGAGGAAAAGGATGGAGGAATCGGGATCCCTGATGAATGTGGAACAGCCTCATCAACCTGGACCTCCTTTACATGAGAAATATAAGTTTTTTTATCTTATCTAAAGTACATGTTTCTTAAGTTTTCTAACCCAGGTAGCTGAACTGAATCTCAACTCTTAGAGGAAAAACAGATCCTTTGGAAGGTTCAGTTGGGACCAAGATTAGCTGTGAATCTGAATCCAGTAGATTCCTAAAACAGCCTTTCTTGTGCAACTTAAGGTAGGGTGCAGGTGGGGTGAGCATAGGAAGATCCCACCTGCTACTGAGCGATCCAGGGATGCCTCAGATGAGGCCTCAGTGAGTTTCATGAGATCATGACCTCCACCCCAACTCTGGCCTGTCTCCCTTCAGCAGGTGGCCTGGGGTGGAAAAGCAATGCCTTTCCTGAGACCCATGGAGCTGGGCAGAGGGAGCACTTCCCTGCTAGGCTCCCCACCTGGCCTCTGTCACCTGTGCTCTCTGTGCCCATTGTCATCAATGATGGAGGAGCCCACAGAGAGAGACTGTGCATTTTGGGGAGGGACAGCTATGGTCTCAGGGCCATGTCCACTGTGCACCAGGCACAGTAACCCATAGACCCAGCTTCTGGTCTAAGCTTATCCCTTACACACAGAGATTTGAGACTTTACCCCTGAGCCTCAGTCTCACCACCTGTCAAGTGGTGATGACAATAGTCTATCTTGCAGGGTCACTGGGAATATTCAGTGAGTGATGAGTGAAAGGCCCTCAGCCCAAGGCAAAGCACTCCATGCCCTCATTCAGTGAGGGTAGGCAAGCTGTGGGGTATCCCTTTAAATCAGGAGTGCCTAGTTCTAGCCATCCAAGTCACCTGCAGGGCTAGGTGACTAGATTGTTGTGTCTGTACCCAGGGTTCCCATTCAGCAGATCTGGAGTGGGACCTGGAACGCAAATCTTAGGACAGGGGACCATAATTTGAGAACCACTGGTTTAAATTAAGGCTCTGAAGACAAAAAATGTGGAATCAAGAGCCCCTTATGGCCTCTTGGGTCCCAGGCCAGTTGTGCTGTAGAGCCAAATGTCTGGGCGTGAATCTGGCCCCAGTCTTGGATGCTGTGTGACCTTGGGCCAGCAGTTGCCGTCCTCAGAGCCTCGGCCCCTCGCCTGTCACGTGGGGAGCACTAGAACCCAACTCCAACTCAGAGAGCTGAGGTGGAGATCCATCAGAGTGACGTGGTACCAGGTGGAGGGGTGCCTAATAAATGTTTCCCTCTCCTCTTCCCCTCGTCCCTCTCCCTTCCCTCACTGTCACCACTGTTGCCATCGGCACCATTTTGTGCAGATGAACACATTTTCTACTTGCTCAACAGGAGTGGCCCTGCTGCCCATCTCCCATCTAGTGGCAAGAGTAGGCACCTGCTGCATACACTATCCAGGATCCAGCCCACTACCTCTGCCTTGTGCCTGGGAGAAGGACCCTGTGCCTTCCTTGTGACATCCCTGGCATGCTAGGACAATCAGGCTTTGTCCCATTCTGACTCCTCCTGACTGCCTGATCCAGAGTGACTCAGCAGCCGCTGCAAGCACATCACCAACCCAGAGGCACCATTGCCCATATGTGGGGACAGACCCAGTGATGGGTCTTCAGCCAGCTAACTGCACCTGAAGCTCAAGGTTCATGCACCCCATGCTTGTCCCTGAGACCACCGCCATCTG
This sequence comes from Perodicticus potto, assembly GCA_963574655.1. Classification (NCBI taxonomy): domain Eukaryota; kingdom Metazoa; phylum Chordata; class Mammalia; order Primates; family Lorisidae; genus Perodicticus; species Perodicticus potto. The sequence continues at coordinate 2,449 of CAUYRH010053543.1, read as the reverse complement.
CTGGAGGTCTTCAGTACTGCATGCAGGGGGTGCCCTCTCAAACCCCCTGGACTACATAGCCCCACCTCCTACCCCCTAAATTGACCCCAAGGGTGGCAGGGTCTGCCCAGTCCAGCTCTCATAGAAAGACGTTCAGACAAAGTGGCTGTGCCATCAAATTCATCACAATACAATTCAAATGCCACACAATTCACCCATTTAAGTGCTGCGTGACCATCACCACCGTCATCCCAGAGGGGCCCCATAGCCATCAGCAGTCTCTCCCCATTAATCTACTTTCAGTGTCTGGGGATTTGCCGGTCTAGACATTTCACATAAGCGGAACCAGAAGCATACGACCTTTGTGTCCATCTCCCTTAACTTAGCACAATGTACTCAAGGTTCACCCATGTGGTAACACGTGCTGGTGTGTACTTCTTTTTTCGCACAGGATGATGTTTCTTTTTTTGGCTATAGCATGTTTCATTTACCCATTCATCCACTGACAAACATTTGGGTTGTTTCCTTAATTTAGCCATCATGGACAATGCTGCTATAAACATTTGTGTGCAGGTTTTTATTATTTTTTTAACTATTATTATTATTGTTTTTTTTTTAAGACAAGGTCTCACTCTGTTGTCCCAGGCTAGAGTGCTGTGGCATCAGCCTAGCTCACAACAACTTCAAACTCTTGGGCTTAAGAGATCCTCATGCCTCAGCCTCCAGGGTGACTGAAGGCACCCACCACCATGCCCAGTTAATTTTTCTATTTTTAGCAGAGACAGGGTCTCAGTCTTGCTTGGGCTGATCTCAAACTCCTGAGTTCAGGTGACCCACCGCCCTTGGCCACTCAGAGTGTTGAGGTTACAGGTGGGAGCTACACGCCCAGCCCCGTGTGCAGGTTTTTGTGGGGATGTGTGTTTTCACTTCTCTTGGGTACATACCCAGGAGCGGAATTGCTGGGTCATGCATAACTCCGTCTCACACTTTGAAGACCTGCCAGACTGTTTTCCAAGCAGCTACACCACAGTGCTCAGTTCTTGGCACCTGCCTGTTCTCGCTCCCTTCTTGGGTGGCACATTGGGCAGCATCATAAGCACGGGCGCCCGAGAGGCCTTGGAACCAGCCCTGACATGACCCTTACTGGTTGTGCGACCTTAAGAAAATTGCTTAATCACTCTGAGCCTTGGTTGTCCATTCTGCAAAAGGTAAATTATAACAGAACGTAGTGGACACTGCCCATCTGCCACCATGGCCCTTGGGTCCTCACTATTCCGTGCACCTGGGCTGGGAGCTTCCTATCACAAGCCCCTGGGTTTCTCTGTCTGAGGGAAGCAGGCTGAAGTTCCAGGAGTGACTGTCCCTACGAGCAGCCCTCAACCAAATGAGGACTTGAGTTGGTAGATAAACAACCAGGAGGCTGGTGGGGGACAGCAGAGCAACCCACTAGGTAGTCACAGGATGTGTGGGCTTCTGTGAAAGTAATCACTAGGCCCTGTGAGAAAACAGTGAGAAGAGGCCTGATTTGGGGTAGGGTGGCCAAGGAAGGTCTCTCTGAGGAGGCGACACCCTTCGGAGTAAAGATTGAGAAGGGGCCGACCTGGTGAAGACTAGAGGGAAGATTCCCCTCAGTGGGCGATGTGTGCAAAGGTCCTGTGCAGGGGAGAGCTGGGACGGGCAGAGTGGCATAGTAGGTGGATTGAAGTGACAGGGGTGAGGGCCTAGGAAGCAGGGAGCAGGGAGCTCCCTGTCACGGCATCCTGGTGACAAAACCAAAAGGCTTGCCGCCCTCCTGAGAGATGAGCTTTCACACAGACTTGTTCTTGCACGTCATTAACTCTTGGAAAGAAGTCAGAGGGAAATGAAGAGGAAAACACGCCAGTCCTAAGAATCAGCTTTCCTTGGTCAGCCCCCTCCTTCATGTGTTCAACCAGCATCCCCTGCCGTCTGGGGACAATGAGGGCTGGGGACCCAGGATGGGCCCCTAACTGGGCCCGGGCAGCCTTGCCCTGGTGAGGGGGTCTCAGAGGCTGCAGGGCATGGGACATGGGGCATGGGGGGCAAGCTTGGAAGCCAGTGTCCTGAGCAGCCACTTTGCCTGTGGGACCCATCCATCCTGTCATCAGCCTCCTTGTGGGGCTAGTGGTGATGGCAACCTGTGCCCCTGGGATTGATGAGGCCCCCCCATCATTCTATAGTCATGGGCTGTGCGTGGCATGGTGCGCCCCGAGGCAGCACTCAGTGGTGTTTTTTTTCCCATTGCCTTTGGTAGGGTGCTGTGGCATCACAGCTCACAGCAACCTCAAACTCTCCAGCTTAAGTGATTCTCTTTTTTTTTTTTTGAGACAGAGCCTCAAGCTGTCACCCTGGATAGAGTGCCGTGGCATCACAGCTCACAGCAACCTCCAATTCCTGGGCTCAAGCTAGTCTCTTGCCTCCGCCTCCCAAGTAGCTGGGACTACAGGCACCC
>CAUYRH010053541.1:0-11153 GCA_963574655.1 Perodicticus potto | reverse complement strand
CGGAACACTGAGTTACTTGGGGGATTGCCCCCAAGTCAGGAAACATCTCTAGGCTTGCCAGGAGACTGTCCTGTTCTCAGCGTTTCCTTTTAATGTGATAAGAATCAGTAACTGTCCTTTGCAAGCATGGCGTCCATTCCTCTACAAAGATCAATGTACTGCAGACTGTCTAATGCACGAAGGAGCACCAGGCATTGAGAACAGAGAGAAAGGACCTGGGTAGAAAGTAGGGGACCAGAGTCCAGGTGAGCCGTGATGGTGGCTATTAGCTCCCCAGGATCGAGTGTGTATAATGCAGAGAGCCAGTAAGATTCAAGAGACGCTTTGGAGGTGGAGTCTCTGATAACCCCAAACCCGCTCCACCAGCTGTCCTCTCCATCTCAGTTGACAGCAAATTCATCTTTCCAGTTGCTCAAACCAAAAATCTTGGAGGCATCTTGACTCTTCTTTCAGTTCCCACATACAGTCCATCAGGAAATCTTGTTGGTTCTACCTTCAAAATATCCCTGACCACTTCTCACCACTTCCATGTCATCCTCTGTGTCCAAGTGACTATTACCTCTTGCCTGCTTGATTGCAGGAAATCCTAGCTGGCCACCTGCTTTTACCCTAGTCTTCCATCCCAGAGCCTCTACAGTACATGGCCAATGGAGCAACCAGAGGGAATTTTGTTTTTTTTTTTTTTTGAGACAGAGTCTCACTTTGTTGTGCTGGGTAGAGTGCCGTGGCATCATAGCTCACAGCAACCTCAAACTCTTGGGCTCAAACAATCCTCTTGCCTACCCTCTAGAGCAGCTGGGACTACAGGCACCCTTCACAATCCTCGGCTGTTTTTTAGAGACCCGGTCTGGCTCTTGCTCAGGCTGGTCTCAAATTCCTGAGCTCAAGTAATCTACCCACCTGAGCCTCCCAGAGTGCTAGGATTACAGGCCCCAAAGGATTCTTTAAGCCATTGAGTTTGTTTGGGTCCCTCTTCTGCTTGAAATCCTATAATGGGCTTCTCTGTTTTATGTAAAGGAAAAGTCAAAACCTTTGATGTGGCCTCAAAGGCCTTGAATGACTGGCCCATCCTGTCACCTCTCTGACCTCACCTGCATGGCTCTCCCCATGGCTCACTATGTCAGCCTCTCTGACCCCAAGCCACTCCTTACCAGCACAGGCTCATCTTGTCTGGGGCCTTTGCACTGGCTGTTCTGCTGGCTGGGACATGCTTCCCCCAGATGCCACCTCATCAACTTGCTCCATGACCTCACGTCTGTCCTACAGGGAGCCTTCCCTGCCCATCCTGGTGGAAACTGCATGCCACCCTCTCTGTGCCTACCTCCTCTACCCTTCCCTGTCCTTTTTGCTCTAAAATGTAATATTCTGCTTCTATGTCTATCATTTGCTATCTATATCCCCTACTCTACAAGAGTGAGGATCTTTGTTTTGTTCACTTCAAAATCTAATTAAACAATTAGATTTATTCAGTTGGTGTACAGGAGGCGCTCGCTAAATGTTTGCGAAATGCATAAATGATGAGAAGGAATCAGGAAAGTCTTAAGTCAGAGGGTGGGGCCAGACACCATGAACAACAAGGCACAGGCTTAAGCCAAATGCATGCAGCCTCCCAAAGTCTCACTCCTGGTCGGCCAGGGCTGGAGGCACCGACTGTGGCATGTGCTCCAGCAAAGGGTCCCTGCTCTGTCCCCCCATTTCTCTGTTGGATGTAAGAGGAGTCGGGCAGATAGGAACCAGCTGGCTTACTGAGGTAGGTAGATTGGTTACTCGGAGGTAACGGATCAAGCACAAATGGCCAGAGGAACATCCCGATCTCAGGTTATATTCCAATACAGGAGGAAGATGCTACCTGAGGGCGGTTCAGCCAATATGCAAGATTTGTCTCCCCTTAGTCTGGGTTCCAGATTTTTGACTGGACCATGTAGGAGAATGGAACTGCTATTTAGAGACATGAGGGAGACTGAGGCATGGGAAGGATGGGACTGGAAGGCTGTGGAGGAGTTCAGTTTAGGATTCTAGGTTGAGATGTGAATTCTATGAATATGTCAAGTAGGTCACTGGATACACGCCTCTGCACCATGTGGATTTATTTCTGCATGATTGTACTGTTCTTGTGTGCCAACTTCCTTTTGGCATCCTGGGCAAGTAGCAGGCTGGGGGCAAATAGTCAGGCCACCCCTGCCCCTCCCCATTCCCCAGCTTTCATGCACTGGGAAACATTAATTCATTGATCATTCCAAAGCCATACACTGAACTTTTGCTGTATACTGGTGCTTTGCCAGGAACTGAGAATACAAAAATCCATAATACTATATATCATCACTCAAGAAAATCATGTTTAATTGGGGAGATGTGCTGACACATAGTTGAGATTCATGTGCTGTGAAGTATGTGCAGCTTGAAGAAGAAATGAATACTTCCCTGACTCCCGCCTTCCTTTCTACCAGACAGGGACCTCAAAAAATGGAGGTAGATCCTATTAATTCCTTATAACCCCTTACAAGCGATTCTTTCAAAACTTTTTCTATCTCTTTGTATCAAGAGAGGACTCTTTCAATGTATGTCTCAGCAATGAACCTGTTCCTTACTACCGCATTCCTGAGGGTGACATTTTTTTTTTTTTTTGAGACAGAGCCTCAAGCTGTCACCCTGGATAGAGTGCCGTGGCATCACAGCTCACAGCAACCTCCAATTCCCGGGCGCAAGAGAGTCTCTAGCCTCTGCCTCCCAAGTAGCTGGGACTACAGGCGCCTGCCACAATGTCTGGCCATTTTTTTGGTTGCAGTCGTCATTGTTGTTTTGTGGGCCAGGGGGACTGGATTCGAACCCGCCAGCTCAGGTGTACGTGGCCAGGGCCTTAGCCCACTGAGCCACAGGCGCCGAGCTGAGGGTGACATTTTGAAAGGAGATGAGATGAAGTAAAAAAATTAAGTCAAGAAGATTGATGGGCTGGAAATAAATACTTGGGAGTCAATAGGTCATGGATAGGCACAGAATTCATATGTATGATTCTTCAAGGTCATGGATGAGCCTTCTTCAAGGTCATGGATGAGCCCACGCTTACCTTTTCCACTGGGAAAGGGTTTAGAGTTAGACAGTGCAGCGGAGGAGAAAGCACACCCCCCTGGGGAACATCAACCCTGAGGGGGCGGAGGGAGGGGCTGTCGCCCTAGGACACAGGGAAGTGGTCGGAGGTAGGTGACCTGGAGAACGGCGGGTCACAGTTACCAGAGGAGAAACTCCAGAGAAGAGAGGTCTAGATGTCAAATGGTCCAGAGGAGATATTCCACCTGATAAAGACCAACTGGTGCTGGACTTCATGAATGATGATCAATTGCACAGAAAGTAAATGTCAGTGAATGGAGTGGATGAGAGGGGAGGACGTGAACACTGAATGCAAAGTACAGAAGGTAATGTCAATGAATGGAGTGAATGAGAATGATACGAGCACTGTGTGTTAAATAATTTGCAAGGCAATTTGTAAAGATAAGGAGAGATCTGGAGTGAACTTGGAAAGCAAGGTCCGATTGAGGAAAGATTTTTTTGTTGTTGTTGTTCTAATTGCAAAGACATGAACATGAATTTATGTTGAGAAGAAGGAGCTTGAGGTGAGGGAGAGACTGAAATCACAGGACAGAGAAGATGGCAAATGAACTTCCTAAGGAAAATGAGAGACCTGGCCCCTAGTACAGGTGACAGGATTAGCCTGCGATGGAAGGTGGGGCGCCTGATCTGCAAGAGGGAAGGAGTTAAGGGTGGTGTTCTCCAAAGACCAATAAATTTCTTCTCCTAAGAATTAAATTGATTCCTATAACTCCACTTCCCCCATGGAGCCTTTGTAGATACATCTAAGTGCTGAAGGTTCCTTTTGATTCCCAGAACAGGTGAGACTTTGCTGGCTCATCCTCTACTTTAGGCCCCTCCCCCACTCATAACATAGTCTGCTCACACAGCAAAAACACCTGTTGTGAATCCACAATCTGGTGGCTCATAGAAAGGAGCAGAGATAATACAATGATGAACACACATAGTCCATTTAGAAGCACCTCACAGGCATTATCTAAGGACATTATTAAGGCTAAGGGCCTATGTTTGTACTAGTGAGATAATTTCTTTCACCTGAGTTTTACTATTTGCAAGAAAATAAGGGCTGCTCTTTTGACAAGTGGCAAATAGGTTGCTGCTGGTTCCCCATGCGGGGTTTGGATTTCAAGCTCCTGGAATTTGTTCACCTAAATTCCAGGCAGCAGCACATATCCTAAGGACACGGGGATTATGTCATCGCCACATTGGTTGAGCCACAGAGTACATTATACAGGGAGGAGGAAGGACCCACCCACTGTACTCACGGGTAGATTCACACCCTCCCTCATTTCCTTTCTTGCCAGCCAGGGAAACCAGCCACTGAACTGAGTGTGTAGCATTGCACTGCAGAGTGGATAAGAACAGAGTGGGCTCACATCCTGGCTCTGTCTGGTACCAACTGTGTAGCCTGGAGCATGTGACTGCACCACCCTGAGCTGCCACAGTTGACCTGTAGAGATGGCAGTGCCCGTGAACACCTCCCAGGGTTGTTGTGTAAAATGAATCAGGCAGTTCATGTAAAGAGTCTGCACAGTGCCTGGGACACAGTGAATGAACAAGGAATGTTAGCTACCAATAGTTCTTATTTTAAAAAAATTCCAGCCAATCTGCATTGGTAAAACTGAGCAGCTGCTGTGTACACATCCTTGTGCTCTGGGGTGAGGCAGGGATTATAGATCACAGAGGAAGAGTGGTGTTCTTGGAGGGATCAGGGCCAAATTCAAAGTCTCTGGGCTAGACAGGAGGGATGGGTAGAGGATGGACAGAGAGGGACGGCGGATTCCAGGTGTGGGAGCCGTGTGGGTAAAGGCATGCAGGAGCGACATGAGGAACCCAGAAGAGAGGAAGAGACATGCTATGAGAAGGTGCTAGGATGTGAGGCAGCTCACAAAATGACTTTATAACAAGGGTCTAATAAATTCATTGCCAATGACAGATGAAATGTTCCCTTAAGTCTGCTCATGAGATAGCTCTTCACACCCTACACCAATTCTTGCCATATCTTTAGTCCACCCTGGCATTTTTACCCTACATGGTTTGATTCTGGATTCTTTATTTGTGGCTGTTGGATAGGTCTGTCCTCAAATTCCTGTAGAAGAATGGTGCTATAGAAACCAAAATACTTCTAAACAAAAAGTGTAGAGCTAGTCACAAATATAAATTCAAAAGCAAAATCCACGGCATTCAATGAAATATATGTCCATCAAGGTGGCACGCTGTAAAACTTTAATTACTGCACTCAAGATCAAAGTAACGTTACTCATGAGTGGAGAAGCCAAATGTAAATTAAGGAGAAGGAGTCCTTTCTTAAAAATGTGATGACCGACTAACTCCCCAAGCTCAGCCAGGTGTTCCCCTGTGTTTATACACACAATCACCCATGACTCTCAAACACTCAAGCCAGCATGAGAGTGAGGTGTTGTGTTGTGGGGCAGCCGCAACAAATTTTACTGCACAGTGATCACAAAGCACACGAGGAATATTTGAGCCATTGGAAGACAGCTCTGGGGAAAGGCAAAGCCTCCTCACAGGTGCAGATCTACAGAGGCTGCAGCCTTAAGGCAGTGACCTTGAGCGTTAAACCTAGAGTGCAGTTTAGAGATTTATTAATATTTATACTCTTTTCTTTTTAGAGACAGTGTCTTACTCTGTTGCCTGAGTAGAGTGTGGTGGTATCATCATAGCTCAGAGCAACCTCGAACTCTTGGGCTCAAGCAATTATCTTGATTCAGCCTCCCAAGTATCTGGGACTACAGGCACCTGCCACAACACCTGGCTAGTTTTCCTATTTTTTAGTTGAGATGGGGTCTCGATCTTGGGTCTTTTTTTTGTTTGTTTTTTTTGACAGTCTCAAGCTGTCACCCTGGGTAGAGTGCCATGGTATCATCATAGCTCACAGCAACCTCCAACTGTTAGGCTCAAGTGATCCTCTTGCCTTAGTTTTTCTATTTTTAGTAGAGATGGGGGTCTCACTCTTGCTCAGGCTGGTCGTGAACTCCTGAGCTCAAGCAATACACCTGCCTCGTCCTCCCAGAGTGCTAGGATTACAGGCGTGAGGCACAGTGCCTGGCCAACATTTGTACTCTTCTCGTTACAGTTTCCCAACTTCATTGTACAACAATCTAAAGTATCAGCCGTATGCTCTACTCTAAATCCTAGGGAGAGGAGGAGGGGGGAGGGACTAGAGTGTTTTTTTTCATCAGCTTATATTTTGTAAGAGATACTGACAAAAGAATGGGTGGGAATCAGGAAAAAAAGATCACTAGTCCACAGACTGGCAACTAGAAACCCTGGTCTCTTTGGTTCTGTTTTTCATTATTAGATCTAGAATGAGGAGAAACATTCTGCATTTCCTTATCTCTTAATTCACTCTCTCATCTTCATCCAGTCACTCGCTGCAGCCTCACTGTTGGGTGGCTACTGAAAACGATTCTTTCCTTCTTCATTTTTTTTTTTTTTTTTTTGAGACAGAGCCTCAAGCTGTCACCCTGGAGAGAGCGCTGTGGCATCACAGCTCACAGCAACCTCCAATTCCTGGGCTCAAGCGAGTCTCCTGCCTCTGCCTCCCAAGTAGCTGGGACTACAGGCGCCCACCACAACGCCCGGCCATTTTTTGTTGCAGTTTGGCGGGTCCGGGCTGGATTCGAACCTGCAAGCTCAGATGTACGTGGCTGGCGCTGTAGCCCGTTGAGCCACAGGTGCCGAGCCTAAATGGAAGTGTTCTTTTTCCAGTCTATGTACGAATGTCACTCTGCCAGCTAGCTACTGGAAAGGAGCTTAAGAACTGAGGGGCGAGGGGAGAGGCGAGGAAGGGGAAAGATTTTTACCTGATGGGAAGAGGCGGCAGGAGCGACAGAGCGATCCTGGGCGGACTCTCACAGGCCTCAGGAGGGGACTTCAGCCACCTACCTCCTCAAGCAAGTGGTGCTGTTGGGAAGACCTGAGCCTCCTACCCAGGCCCTGGGACAGGAGTGGGGAGACAGGGGGCCTTTGAGTAGTGCTGGAGCTGGTTTGAGCCCAAGTGCAAGTTCTGGGAAAACCCCACAGAAAAGAGATCCACATTCCAAGAAGATTGCAAACAAATTTCATCTGTTGTCCCAACCTTCACAGACAGTGACAGCGAGCTACCCAGAGAAGGACTTTTAGGTTCTGCATGTTAAGGCTCAGTAGGGAAGAGCGGCGGCTTCTGCCCTGGGCCGGGGACCAGGGACCCCGACTTCCTGCCCCTGTTCTACCCGAGGGTTAGCTCCCTGTTGGAGAGTTTGCATGTCAGCTTAAAGGTCAGGAGGGAAAGAGGAAGGAATGAAGAGAAACTGCTAAACTCCCTTGGGTGGTGGTGGCAGTGTCTGTGCTCCAGGCTGCACTGAGACTCGGGTACCTGGGTCACAGAGAACCCAGCGGGGAGAGGGTCCCTAGCCACCAGGAGAGGCCAGGGTGCTTCGAGGCAGGCCGAGGCTCCGCCCCGAGTGACTCTGCTTCCTCTTAGGTATCACAGGGAGTAGGGACATGCCTCACACGGCTGCTGCTTAAGTGATCGGATGACATCAGGGACCCAGATGAAGAAGAAAAATGAGGAATATCCGTTCTCAGTTTTACCAGAAGGGAAAACTGAAGCGCGCAGTGGATTGGGAGAGACGGGGAAATGCAGGCAGCTTGTGATTTGCACTTTGTTTCAGGCCCTCATCTTGTCTTAATTAATATTAATACCATATTAATTGTTCTGTCCTTCACACTTACCTCCTATCTGGAAGGACTCCTTCTAGAAACAGCTGCCCTGGTCCAGTCCAGCTTTCCTGGGCCTCAGTACCCTTGCTGCATGTCACGTGACCCCTCCAGCTGATTGGACTTGCGTGGACACATCACCTGGGGACGGCCAGTCACCTCAGAGGTGGGCTGGTGGACCTTCAGTCTCTGGGGGGTTTGAACTGGAGACAGATAAGGAGCAGTGGTTGATGACACGGCTGATGCCCCAAAGTCCCCCTGAGAGAGAACAGGAGCTCTGGGGGAGAGGAGTCTGTATATAGCGGGGAGTGGAGGGCAGGGCAAAGGTTCCAGGATTGCAACTCCTGGCCACGTGTCCAGTATCCCAGCTTCCTTATTGCCTAGCGTCTTCTGTAATAGTCTCACATTCCCCGTGGGAATCCGTGTGAGAGACTTGGGTCTCTCCTGTCTGGCAGCTCCCTATAGAGCCTAAAATAGGTATTATTGCTTTATTGAGGAAGTCTCCTATGTCACAGTAAAAATGAAGGTGCACGGTTTGCAGGGATTGAGGAAGAAGAGGAGCTTAGACTGGACTGAAGTGTGACCTGGAAAGTACCTTGATATGGAATTTGCTGGGGTTTGGAGGAAGCAGAGAGCTTTGCCAAAAATCCCGTTTCAATGACCATTAACCTTTCACAGCCTTACGATGACTTTAGCAAATTGCCAATTTTATGATCTTCTGGTAAGCCCACAGACTCTTCTGGTAAGCCCATAGACTCTTCTGGTAAACCCGAGTCTCCATATCTCACTGTCCTGCGCGGGGTATGGAGACTCTTGGGTTTTCTCACCGTGAATTGAGAGGGGCCCATCACTCATGTGAAGTTACACAGCGTTGACCTCCCACCTATGAGAAGCCGTCAGTGGCAGTCTCTGTTCTCATTCCATCTTCTACAAACTAGATCTGCGGTCTGTCTGAATATGCTTCTCCGATTGCCACGCAGGGTGGGGAATCTGAGAAGGAGGGGGGAGGATTCCCAGGAGAGGATTCCCTGAACCAGGTTAGGTTTGGTTTGTTAATTAGCACTGACTCTTACTTTTCTTTTGGAATAAAGTTCTGTGAATTTTAAGTCCACCATACTCAGGATACGGACAGTCCCATCATCCCCCAAAAGTCTCATTTGCCCCATCCCCAGTTCTAAGTCCCCACAACCACTAGTATGTTCTCTGTCCTGAGAGCTCTGCCTTTTCTAGACTGTCCTAAAAGTGGAATCACATAGGGTGCAGCATTTTATTTTTTGAGAATCTCTCTTTGTCACTCTGGGTAGTGTCATGGTATCACAGCTCACAGCAACCTCAAACTCTTGGGCTTAAGCAGTCCTCTTGTCTCAGCCCCCTGAGTAGCTGGGACTACAGGCGCCCACCACAAGGCCCAGCTAGTTTTCAGAGATGGGGGTCTTGTTCTGGCTCAGGCTGGTCTCAAACCTGTGAGCTCAGGCAATCCACCCTTCTTGGCCTTCCAGAGTGCTGGGATTACAGGCGTGAGCCACCTCGCCCAGCCAGTATGCAGCATTTTGAGCCTAACATCTTTCACTCAGCATATTGCTGAAGAGCACTCCTCTGTAAGGATGAATCACAGTTTACTACTCATGCTCTGAAGAACCGTCGAGGGGTTTTAAGTTTTTGACAATTATAAGGAGAGCAGCGGTGATAAACATTTGTGTACAGGTTTTTATTTGAGCGTAAGTGTTCTTTTTCTAATCAAAATGCCCAGGATTGAGGTCTTATGGTAACTGACAAACTGCCAAACTATTTTCCAGAATGGCTGTACCATCTCATGTTTCTGCCGGCAAGGTTTGAGAGTTCCAGTTGCTCCGCGTCTTAGTCAGCCCTTAGTATAGTCGAGTTTTTTGGCTCAGCACCTGTAGCTCATCGGCTAGGGTGCCAGTCACATATATCGGGGCTGGCAGGTTCGGACTCAGTTGACACTGTTGGGCCTGCCAAACAACAATGGCAACTACAACAAAAAAATAGCCGGGCGTTGTGGTGGGTGCCTATAGCCTCACCTACTTGGGAGGCTGAGGCAAGAGAATCGCTTAAGCCCAGGAGTTTGAGGTTGCTGTGAACTATGACGCCACAGCACTCTACAAGGGCAACATAATGAGACTCTGTCTCCAAAAAAAAAAAAAATTGTCGAGTTTTTGTTGGTTTAGGCATTCTGATAGGTGTGTAGTAGTGTCTCATTGTGATTTTGCACTTTCCTAATGACAAATGATGCTGATCATCTTTTATGTGCTTATCTTTTTTGGTGAAGCATTTGAGTCTTTTGTTCATTCTTTCAATTTATTTACTTTCTTCCTGTTAAGTTTTGCTGATTCTTTATATAGTCCAGGGTACCAATCCTTTGTCAGATCTGTGGTTTGCAAATATTTTCTCCCAGTCTTTTCTTTTTTTTGTTTTGTTTCAGGTTAATTGGAGGGTACAAAGAATTAGGTGACAATGTTTGCATTTGTTAGAGAGTCCCTCGTATAATTGTGTCCCACCCCCAACAGGAGTTTCGTGCACCTTAATATCGTGCCCATTAAGTGGGAGCACACCCATGTCCCCCTCCTCCTGTCTCCCTGCTCCCTCATCCTCCTGCCCCCGGGGTCCTTTGAATTGATTTGCATTTTTTCTTATGTTCTCCCAGTCTTGTCAATTTCTCAAAGAGTCTGTAGCAAAGCAAAAGTGCTAAAGTTTGATAAAGTACAACCTGTCAATCACATTTTGTATGGATCGTTGAGTAGGCTTTTGAGGAACAAATTGACCAGACTGACATGGAAGAAAGGGAGTTCTGGCAAAGGAAACAGCACATGCAGAGGCCTAGAGGCCTGAAAAAGCAGGCTGGGGTTGGGGCATTCTAAGTAGAGTTTAACCTCGAACAATGGTTAGAGGTACTGACCCCAACTCCTGCATAGTCTAACAGCTGTGCATAACTTTTTTTTTTTTTTTTATTGTTGGGGATTCATTGAGGGTACAAGAAACCAGGTTACACTGATTGCATTTGTTGGGTAAAGTCCCTCTTACAATTGTGTTTTGCCCCCAAAAGGTGTGGCACACACCAAGACCCCACCCACCTCGCTCCTTCCCTCTCTCTGCTCTTCCTTTCCCCACCCCTCCCTTATTCTTTCTCTCTCTGCTTTCTCCTTCCCCCACCCCCACCATGTCATTAATTGTCATTAATTGTCCTTATATCAAAATTGAGTACATGGGATTCATGCATCTCCATTCTTGTGATGCTTTACTAAGAATACCGTGTTCCACTTCCATCCAGGTTAATACAAAGGCTGTAAAGTCTCCATTTTTTTAATGGCTGAATAGTATTCCATAGT
>CAUYRH010053538.1:0-15871 GCA_963574655.1 Perodicticus potto | reverse complement strand
GAGACGGGGAAAGACCGGGAGAGGAACGGAGAGAGCATCTCTCTCCCCACTTGAAATCTCTCCCTCTACCAGGAGCTTTGGTGTTTTCTGTATTCTTTTCTGTAAATCAATTCTGTCTTACCACGGAGGGGTGGGGGGGCGGAATAATGTAATGAAGAATAATAAAATATATATATTTAACAATTAGATATTTCCTTACTCCATGTAGGTTAGGGTTAATCTTTGGTGAAATAAGAATTGTATAACTCAACCCTGCTGAGGAGCACCATCCTATATTTTTCTTTCTAATAATGTAACTTCAAATGATACATTCATTATTTCATTTGTATATGAAGTGTAAAATAAATCATCCACTTTAACAAAAAAAAAAATACCCTCCCTTTTAAACTTCTAGTCTAATATCAAGACACACAACTTACATTTATCCTGTAACAAAAAAATAAAGAAGCAATCGAAGAGGGGAATCTGGACTGCATGCACTTAATGGTCTTCCTATTTGTCTAATTCAAATCAGAACCTAATCAAGTCTTTTCAATATGATAGAAAGCACTAGCAGAACTCGGTATATTTGTGAACAGCAGAAATTCACAAAATGTTAGCTGATATAATTTGACTGTCATTATTATATTATAAAAAGATTCAACATATGTAAGGTGTGTCTACATAAACCACAGCTATCCAGTATTGGAAATAGCCTACTTGAAACAGCCTTTACTGTGAATGCTATTAATTTCAAAGACAGCATTTGAGGTTACCAGCAATAGTTTCGTTGTTTCATGTATAGCCACATAGCCCTTTGGCGCTCCAAGGTACTAAAGAGCCCCTACTCAAGGGTATCTCTTAGACCATCCAAATTATACTGCTCAATCAGTAATTCAAAATTCAGAAATTCTATTTTCTCATAGTAGCTTTTTAAACAGTTTATAAGTAAGTGGCTCCTGTCTATAATCCTAGCACTCTGGGAGGCAGAGGTGGGAGGATCCTTTGAGCTCAGGAATTCCAGACCAGCTTGAGCAAGTGCAAGACCTTGATTCTACCAAAAATAGAAAAATTAGTTGGTGTTGTGGCAAGCACCTGTAGTCCCAGCTACTTAGGAGGCTGAGGCAGGAAGATCTCCTAAGCCCAGGAAGTCTGAAGCTGCTGTGAGCTGGGCTGATGCCAAGGCACTATAGTCTGGGCAACAGAGTGAAACTCCAGGTCTAAAGAAAAAAAAAAAACAAACGAAAAGAATCCAAAAAAAAAAAAAAACCTATAAGTAACCTTATGGAACACTTTGTGAATCAGGATGCACAAATATTTTGGTCACCATCAGTTTTTTAAGCATGTATGTATCTGACTTTCAGAAATAAATTATAACCACTAGAACTCAGTAAGCATTCAATACACATGAATTTTTCAGGAGCATTAACTTCCCTGTGAACTATATAATTGGGATAGATGATTTGTTAAATGTACACCTACAGAGTACATACGTTACCCAAGTATGAAAACTTTTCCCCTTATTATAGAAATTAGATCCTTACTGTTCTATTTCCTCTAAGTAAAAGGTTGTCTATTATCAAGCTACATACCTGGGGGAAACTATACTTATTAAGTCCAATTCACTATTTTCTTAATATCTACCTAGAATACATCTTGTTTCATAAATCTAAAGAATTCTTGGCGGCGCCCATAGCTCAGTGGGTAGGGCACTGGCCACATACACTGAGGCTGACAGGTTCTAATCAGGCCCAGGACAAGTAAACAACAATGACAACTGCAACAAAAAAACAGCCAGTCGTTGTGATGGGTCCCTATAGTCCCAGCTACTTTGGAGCCTGAGGCAAGAGAATTGCCTAAGCCCAGGAGTTGGAGAGTGCTATGAGCTCTGACGTCCGTCACTCAGAGCACTCTACCGAGAGTGATAAAGTGAGACTCTGCCTCTGCAAAAAAAAAAAAAACAAGATTTTTAAATATTAACTTTTGAATCAAAGTGATAGGTGTACAGAGTTCTCTATTTTTTAGCATGTGTGAAAAATTTTTAAATAAAAAGTTAAAGTCACTTATCATCCTAAATGTAAAATTATATAATTATACATTCTTATTAACACTGGAAAATAAGCTTCACAAAAATTTTAAATATGAAAACCACAGCTTCTAAATTATTATGCTTTTTTTCAATATTTTCTGCTCATCACTACTTTCCAATAATAAGACTCTAGTAGTCCATATTCAGATAACTGTCATTTGCATAGTATATGTAAATACTTTACAAATATGGCTCTACTATGCCCATATTATTAATAAATTTTGACAACAGAAACACTATTTAGCTAAAAAATGCATTTGATTAAATAATTTTAAAATATTTTAATAAAAAATCAGTTCAGTAAAACAACAGTACTAACATATTACAAAAAGTTGGACGGATTTAAATTCAGGGTTGACTTTATTTTCATTTGATAAATCACACTGAAATAACCCCGGAACAGTTTATAGAACTCATCTGTGAAAACTAGATATATAGGAAACTGTTAAATGCCAAAAATAATGTATTCATATGAGAAACAGTTATACTGTCACAAAGAAAAATTCATTTCAAAGTATATATTTTAAAAATTATTTATATAAAACTCATAAAATAGTAATTTTAAAAGTCTAAATAAATAAAACCACAGGAACAATTTACCAAGTCTGTTTGCTTAACTGAAAATATACAGCAAAACCTCCCCAGGAAGGAAAAAAAGAATAACATATATCTTATTGCATGCTGCATGATGAGTGACTATAAACACCACTAGATGATTCCACCTATGATATAACTGATATAATCGATAACAAAATACTTTAAAGTAGCCTCACCAGCTGTATTACCTGTTAATATTATGCAATCATCAAGCAAAGATGTAACCCTCTACTCTAAAGATAATGAAATACAGGAATATCATCAGAACCGAATTTTACATATGCTCACACACAGAGGTGACCAGAACTAAATTTGTTGGTGTTCAACAAAGGAAATGCTAAACAGTAACTATATTATGTGCACAGTCCATGTAAAATTCTTACAAACACATTCACACTCCACTTGATAAGCAACCATGATTGATAAATGGATTGTGTTAGAATTCCCTCTAGCAAACAGTGAACAAGCCACTTTAATGAGGCTTATGACCCTACCCAGTGAATATCCTAGAATCCCTAAATGTGAGTATTTTGCTATGAGATACAGGTCAGGTGCTACAAATCATTCAACCAGATCATTAAATTTTTTTTCTAAATGTAAACTTCTTAACTTCCTTAACTGCACAACAATAAGTAAGACATTTTGGAAACATAATCATTACTTTTTGCTATGAGCATTAGTACTTGGAGAACACATTTTCAGAGAATCACAGAATTTTACAGCTAGAAAGAACCTTTAAAATCATTTAGGAGAAATCCCATATTTAGACAAGAAAGCCAAAGTCCAAACAGGTTTAAATAATTTGCTAAAGGCTACAATTCTGCTCCAAAGCACAGCTGGAACCCTCTACCTTACTCTCAGATCAGCACAACTCCAAGAAGTCAAGAAGACACTGTGACAAGTGTTTTTAAAAATCGCAGGTAGAGGGCGGCGCCTGTGGCTCAAAGGAGGAGAGCGCCGGCCCCATATGCCGGAGGTGGTGGGTTCAAACCTGGCAATGGCCAAAAACTGCAAAAAAAAAAAAAAAAAAAACCCCACAGGTAGAGAACAGTTCTCTAGCTGTGAGGGCCATACTCTGAGTTAGTAGGCAGCTTTGGAATAGAAACACATGGAGCATGACGGGGTAAAGGTACTCCTGGCACTAGGTCAGATGACTGATATTGCATCAAGACTGACCTTAATGTCTTCAGTAATCATTAGAGTATTTCTTGAAGGGTTATAAGAAAAGGAGCAGAAGCATATGTGCTATGAGAAATACAAAAGAAAGAGAAGTGTACCTACCTATAAGCCTTACAGAGTTCATTCTGCTTCAGAGTGTAAGACAAGGCAAGTGAGACCTGAGCACACAAAAATTTAAAGCATACATTAGGAACTAAAGGAGCTAAAGGAAATAAGAAAAAGGAGAAGAATCGGCTTTCTTCACTAGTAACTGGGAGATACAGCCAAAGAGATCCAGATCACCACTCAGGATGATTTTTGGTAACGTCATTAGTAATTAAACAAAGATACGTTTGTTTTCCAAATACTATTAATGAGCACTCATAGGTCTAACTTTCCAGTTGTCACCTGTGCAACACCATATGATAATCCAAAATCAGTAAAGTTTCAAAGAGAATTTAAAAACTTAGGTAGTCCAAGAAGATAATTTCTACCTACCTGTCAGAAAAGCACAAGTTCAGAGACATTATTAAAGAATACAACATGATGTCTAACACAATAAATGTTCAAAAAGTTACTTGAAATTGAGTTACATTTTTTTTAAGGATGTATCACTTCTGTGAGTGTATTTTTCTTAATATAGTCATGTGATGCTTAACACCAGGAATATGGAATATGGTTTGAGAAACATATCATGAGGTAATCTTTGTCACTGTGTGAACATCGGAGAGTGCATTTACACAACCCTAGATGGCACAGCCTGCCACCTATGTGGTTCAGCCTGTTGTTGTGAGGATACCCAGCTGTATAGCATGTCACTGTTTGCCTACACTAAATATTGTACGCAACTCTGAAACAATGGTAAATATTTGTGTTTCTAAACATAAAGTATGGTACAAAAATGGTAGAAGGAGGCATAAAATGGCTCCCCTGTACAGGGCACTTACCATGAATACAGCTTGCAGGACTGGAAGTTGCTGTGAGTCAGTGAGTGCTGAATGAAGATGATAGCCTAGGACACCGCGGCATGCTACTTTGACCTCATGAACACTGTGCACCCAGCTTATACCAAGTATTTTTAAAATTTCTTCCTTCATCAATACATTAATGTTAGCTTAATGTAATCTTTTACTTTATAAACTTCATAATTAACAAAATTTTTGAATTGTATGAAATAATACTTAGCTTAAAATACATATTATTCAGCTGCACAGAAATATTTTCTCTCTTTATATCCTTATTCTATAGGAGTTTTCTATTTAAATTTTTTTTTTAACTTTTGAATTTGTTAAAAACCAAGACAGAGGCTCGGCGCCTGTAGCTCAGTGGTTAGGGTGCCAGCCACATATAGCCAGGGCTGGAGGGTTCAAACCCAGCCCAGGACTGCTAAACAACAATGACAACTGTACCAAAAATCAGCCGGGTGTTGTGGCAGGCACCCATAGTCCCTGCTACTTGGAAGGCTGAGGCAAGAGAATCACTTAAGCCCAAGAGTTTGAGGTTGCTGTGAGCAGTGATGCCCCAGCACTCTACCGAGGGCGACATAGTAACACTCCCTCTAAAAAAACAAACAAACAAAACCCAAGACAGAAACACATATATTAATTAGCCTAGACCTACAACTACAAAGGGTCAAGATCATCAATATCAGTATCTTCCACCTCAACACCTTGTTCCATTGGAAGGCTCTTCAAGAGTAACAACCCACATGGGGCTGGTCCCTCCAGGGTAATAAAAGCATGAAGCTGTCACCTCTTAAACTAATAAAGCCTTCTTCTGGAGTATCTCTTGAAAGACCTGCCTAAGGCTATTTTATAGTTAACTTTTTTAATAAGTAGGTATAAGAATCCTCTAAACAATGATAAAAAGTACAGTAAATATATAAACCAGTAACCAGTAACATAGTCACTTATCAAGCACTACATGTTCTACATACTAATTATATGCTAAACTTTCATACAGCTGGCCGTGCAGGTTTATTTACATGAGCCATCACCACAAACACTTGACATATGTGTTGCCCTACAAGACTGTGATGGATGGGCGGTGCCTGTGGCTCGGGGAGTAGGGCACCGGCCCCATATGCCGGAGGTGGCAGGTTCAAACCCAGACCCAGCCAAAAACTGCAAAAAAAAAAAGACTGTGATGGTTATGACAACATTAGGAGATAGGAATTTTTTGGCTACATTATAATCTTCAGGGGCCACCATTATATATGAGAGACAACACTGACCTTAACATTGTTATGTGGCATATAAGTGAATAACTTAATTTTTAATTTTAATTTGATTTTGAATTTAAAATAATTTTCAGCCCAAACAGTACAGAGGACAATCACATTTCCTCTACTGCATATAATACTCCACTGAGGCATTTTCTTTAGTCTTCTAAAATAATTTTTTAAAACTCTTATTAAAATGGAGATGACTTAAAGTAGTAAGAAATCCCACATTTATTTTAACATGCAAAGCAAGGCAACAACAGAATAGCATTTTCAAGAAATTCGAGAAAAGAAAATGATACTTAAAGGATAAATAAATATTTTAAATCCATCAGGCTCTCTTTGAAGTATCAATGCTAAGGTTTTTATTGTTTTTCTTTTCTGAGACAAGGTCTTGCTATCACTGTAGGCTGGAGTGCAGTGGCACAATCATACCTCACTGTAAGCTCAAACTCTTGGAGTCAAGCAGTCTCCCACCTCAACCTCCCAAGTACCTGGGACTATAGGCACATGTCATCATATCTAGTTAATTTTTTAATTTTGTGTAGACATGGGGTCTTGCTATGTTGCCTTGACTGCTTTTCAGTATTTCGTACTTACTGTGCTTTTTATTGTTATTTTAAAGTGCACTTACTTACATTAAGGAAAAAAAATGTTAAAACTGGCAAACAGCCTCAAGCAGGTCCTTTAGAGGGTGATTGCCCCAATTATTTCCAATACCACCTATTCTGTCTCTCCTTGCCCAAGGGACTGCAACAAACTGGTCAACATAAGGAGATGGTTAACATAAGGAACTAAGCCTTAGTCCATCTGGTGCATGACCAAGCTATAAAAACCAGGTCAACTTAAGGAGGTGGTCAAGGTAAAGAGGTAGTTAGCTATGGAGGTTCTATTGTATATGTATTTATATATTTCCTAAGAAAACTCAAGATAACCATTATTATGCTACTTCAAAGAAAAGAATTCAGTAAATTAACAGGATATACAATAAATAACATAGGCAGATATGGAAATAACATTCAAAAAAATCAAGTAGGTGGGAGGGGATGGGTAAATTCACACCTAACAGGCACAATGGACATTATTTGGGTGATGGGCAAAAATAACTTGACTCAAACTGTACAAAATAAACAAATTATGCAAACAAAAAACTTGTAGCCTCATATTTTAAAACAAACTTTTAAAAAAGATATACAAAATAATAAAATTAATGCACAGAAATCAACAATTTTCATATACACATCAATTAGAATTAGATTTGATAGAGCAAATCCACGTTGACAACACCAACAAAAGAGGTACAATTAGGAATGAATATAACAAGAAATGTGCAGAATAGGAGGAAAACTTTAAAATATTCCTAAAGACCAAGTGCAAAACTGATGAAATACAAAAACATTCCTTGTTGTTGAATGAACATCTATACATCATGAAGTTGTCACATCTCCCTCAAATTAATTTTAAAATTTAATCAAAATCTTAATTAAAATGCCAACAAGTACTGTTTTAAATGAAACTGGGCAAAAATATAGAAAAATACAATATGACTAGGTAGGATCACACTGAAAAAGAAAAGCTATGAGGAGCTCAGTGCTCGTAGCTCAGTGGTTATAGGGCCGTCGATGTACACAGAGGCAGGTGGGTTAGAACCCAACCTGCTAACCAACAATGACAACTACAACTACAACAACAACAACAACAACAAAAATAGCCAGGCATTGTGGTGGATGCCAGTAGTTTCAGCTACTTGGGAGGCTGAGGCAAGAGAATCACTTAAACCCAAGAATTAGAGGTTGCTGAGAGCTGTGACTGGCACAGCACACTACTGAGGGCAACATAGTGAAACTCTGTCTCAAAAAGAAAAAAGAAAAAAAGAAAAGCTATGAAGAACTACTAGCTCAACCAAATATTAAAATACATTATGCTGGAGGCCAAAATGTCAGACTAGAAACAGCCTACACACACTGCTCTGACAGAGAGGAGTGAAAGTGGCAAATAGGTATTTACCTTCAGATCGATAATCTAAAAGCACTGAGAATAAAGACAGAAGTGACAGAAGGTTCCTAAAGTGAAGGAGAGGGAAGTGAGGCACCCCATTGAGCAGAGGAAGATGAAGGTGCCTGCATATGGGAAAGGGACAAAGGAGAGAACCCCAGGAGTGCTATTTGAGGTCCCAGCCACAGAGCACTACATCAAATCAGGGGTAAAATCCATTGCTGCCACATTCCCATTGCACCTGCTGGGCCCAAGAGGGAGCAAGCAGGCCAGGCACTCCTGTGTGTCCCACAGGTGGGTGCCACATGTCCCCACCACCATTGGGGATCTGGGTAGCACAGGTACCCATGGACCCAGCACCTGTGGCTATCACCTGGACGGCCCCATCTGACCACAACTGCCATACGGATATAGTTTTGTAAATACACAACCTCCTAAGCTTCAGTCAGGAAGAAACAGAAATCCTGAACAGACTAATGATGAGGAACAAGATTGAATCAGTAATTAAAAAACTCCCAACAAAGAAAAAAGCCCCAACAAGATAGATTCACAGCCAAATTCTATTCGAGTTACAAAGAACTAGTACCTATCCTACTGAAACTGTTCCATGACATAAGGATTATTCTCCATCAGTGGTTCTCAACCTTCCTAATGCCGTGACTCTTTAATACAGTTCCTCATGTTGTGGTGACCCCCAACCATAAAGTTATTTTCATTGCTACTTCATAACTGTAATTTTGCTACTATTATGAATCATAATGTAAATATCTGATATGCAGGAGACCCACAAAGGGGTCGTGACCCACAGGTTGAGAACCGCTGTTCTACATCATTCTACAAAGCCATTATTACCCCACACCAAAGCCAGAAAAGGATATAACAAAAAAAAGAAAACTATAGAGCAATATCCATCATGAACAGAGATGCAAAAATCCTCAAAAAAATACTAGCAAACTGAATTCAACAACATACCAAACAAAACAAAACAAACAAAAAAACAATGAAGTGGATTTTATCCCAGGGATGCAAGGATGGTTCAACATACACAAAACAAAAACCACATGATCATCCCAACAGATACAGAAAATCAGTAAAATCCAGCAATATTTCATGATAAAAACCCTTAAGAAACTAGGCATAGAAAGAATATACCTCAAAATAATAAAAGCCAAATACGACAGATCCACAGTCAACATTATACTAAATGAGGAGAAGTTGAAAGCATTCCCCTGAAAACTGGAACAAGATAGGATGCCCACTGTTATACCACTTTTATTAAACATAGTACTGCAAGTCTTAGCCAGAACCATCAGGTAAGAGAAAGAAATAGAGCAGTGGTTCTCAACCTTCCTAATGCTGTATTTTCATTGTTAAAAAGGGGTCGTGCCCCACAGGTTGAGAACTGCTGAAATAGAGAATAAAGAACCCAGAAATAAAGCCATACAGCTATGATCAACTGATTTTCAACAAAGCAGGAAAAAAACATTCTAGGGAAAGAATGTCGTATTCAATAAGCAGTGCTAGAAAAATTGCATAGCCACACACAGAAGAATGAAACTAAATTCCTATCTCTCACCTTACACAAAACTTCACTCATGATGGATTAAAGACTTCAATGTAAAACCTGAAACCATAAAATTTCTAGAAGAAAACATAGAACAACTCTCCTAAAAAAACTCTCCTAGACATTGGCCTAGGCAAGAATTTATGAATATGACTTCCAAAGAAAATACAGCAACAACAAAAATAAATGTGACTTAACTTAAAAAGAAATAGCACATAGCAAAAGAAATAATCAACAGAGTAAACAGACAACGTACAGAGAAGAAAATATTCTCAAAATATACACTGGACAAAGGGCTTAGATTCAGAATCTACAAAGAATTCAGACCAGTAAGAAAAACTAACAGCTACATCATAAAGTGAGTGAAAGACATGAACGTATTTTTTCAAAATAAAACAGATAAATGGTTAAGTTACATATAAAAAAATGTTCAACATCATTAATCACCAGGGAAATGCAAACTAAACCCACAATGAGATACCATCCTACCCATCTCAGAATGACCATTATTAAAAAGTCAAAAAACAATAAATGTTAGTGGAGATGCGGTAAAAAGGGAGTGCTTATATACAGTTGCTGAAATTATAAGCTATACAACCTCTACAGAAAACAGTATGAAGAGCCTTCCAAAAAACTAGAAATTAGACCTACCATTCAACCTAGCAATCCTACTACTGGCTATGTACCCAATGCAAAAGAAGTCATTTTATAAAAAAAGACACCTGCACCTACCCAATGTCATGGCAGCACAGTTCCCAATTGCAGTTAGGGAATCAACCTAAGTGCCCATCAATTAACCCATAAGCAGATAAAGAAAATGGGTGGAAGGAATACACACCATGGAGTGTGTAAGAAGGAATGAAAATGTAAAATGAAAATGAATGTCTTTTGCAGCAACTTGGATGGGACCAGAGACTATTATTGTCAGTAAAGCATCTCAGGAATGGAAAAACAAATACCACATGTCCTTGCTTGTAAGTGGGAGCTATGTGAGGGATACATACGATTTGAAGTGGTGTAATGGATATTGAAAACTAAGAAGGGGGAGAGTGAAAGGAGGGGGAAATATTAAAATCTACCTATCAAGTACAGTGTACACTATTCTGGCGATGGGTGTACTGAAACCCCTAACTTCCACATTATATAATTCATCCACGTAGCAGATAATACTTGTACCCACTAAATCTATTGAGATAAAAAAGTAAATAAATAAATGATAAAATATACTATAAAGACTCAAAAATTAAGTCACTATTATTTATGCTTGGTAATGATGCATAAACAAACCAGTGCTGTACAACAGAAAGTTGAGAAATAAACCCAAGTACATAACTAAATTTAGTTTAAAATAAAAGTAGCCTCTATAAATAATGTTGGACTTGAAAATCACTTAGGGAAAAAAAGCACCGAGTCTGTTCTCCCCATCGTGTAAAAAATTAAACTCTAATGAGAGAGATTTAAATGTAAAAATGAAGCCACACAATAAAATTCTTATAAAACCTCTCTATAGAACAAGTTTATTTACCATGACTCAAAATCCACGGTGAATAAAAGATTGATAAATTTGACCATATTAAAAATGTAAACCTTCTATATGGCAATAAAACATCACAAGCATAGAGAACAAAAGGCAAACTGGGAGAAAATATTTGCAAAATACATACTAAATAAAGGCCTAATAAAACCCATATCTAAAAAATTCTTCAATATCAAGGAAATAAAAAAATGATTTAAATATTAGCAAAAAGCATAAAAAGAAAATTCATCAAAATAAAAAATTTTCAACTTTTTGTTTTAGACAATGATTGAATAACAGTAGCTGAATTTACATTCTCACTGCATGTAACTAGGAAACTGGATAAAATGAAAGACACATTGTTTTGGGATATTAAACAGCATGACATTATGATCCTTCAAAAAATGTAAAATGATTAGGTGAAGCACACAAATGCTCTAGCTTACTGCCTGGTGGACAAATCCATCCCCAGAGCAGGAACTTTGCTAATTTTTCCTGATAGCAATCACACCAGAGTAGAAAGAAAGTTCAGAGAGGTTCCAATACAGCATGAAACTGTGGAGTGCAGAGAAGAGAGCTGCAGAAATCTGCATAGTGAATGCTCTCAAGTTTTCTTTGTAGGACAAAAGGTAGAGAAAAAAACTGATGGAGCCTAGAAAGTAGAATAAATTCCCAGGGTTCGCACTGAGCTGGCTGTGGCCAGCCATGGAGGAATATCCTCATGGAGAGTTCAGTAGGAATCACAGAACATTGCAATATGGAAGTAGGAATAAACTATAAAGTATAGGCTACTGCTGACATATGCTAACAAAGCCTAAAAACAGGCTTCAAAATGAACATACTATCTCCAAGAAATTTAACTTAAACATACAGACAAAAACAGATTAAAAATAAAAGACTGGAGGCTTGGTGCCCGTAGCACAGAGCTTACAGCACCAGACACATGCACCAAAAGTGGCAGGTTTGAACCCCGCCCAGGCCAGCTAAACAACTGCAACAACAACAACAACAACGACAACAACAACAAAATAGCTGGTCACTGTGGTAGGCACCTGTAGTCCCAGCTACTTGGGAAGCTCAGGCAAGCGAATCACTTAAGCCCAAGACTTGGAGGTTACTGTGAGCTGTGATGCCATGGCACTCTAAGGGCGACAAAGTGAGACTCTGTCTCAAAAAAATAAAAATAAATAAAATAAATAAAAGACTGGAAAGGATATACAATGCAAAAATCATTACAAAGAAAGCTGGTGTGGCCATATTAGTATCAGACAGAATAGATTTCTAAACAAAAAATATTATCAGAGGTAAAGATGCACATTTTATAACAATGAGACAACTCATAAAAAGGCACAAAACTCTTAAACACATAAGTAACCAATAACATAATTCTAATACTTATGTGGCAAAAACTGACACGGATTAAAAGAAAAAAGATAAATCTGTAATTATAATTGGAGGTTTCCAGACTCTCTTCAGTAAGGATATAGAAAATTACAACAATACAACTTGACCTAATAGACATTTATTAAACACTCTACCCCAAAACAAATAGCAGTATACATATTATTTTCAATGTATATGAAACATTCAACAAGTTAGCCCCTATCACGTCTGCAGACATTAAATAATTCTTAATAAAATTACAAGTACTGAAATCATACACAGTAGTTCTCTGACCACTACAATTAAATTAGGAATCAAGAGCAGAGAGAAAACCCAGTATGTGGAAAATAAACAACATAATCTCAAATAACCCAAGAGTCAAAAACAAAATCACGGGACCCGGAGACAAGATGGCCAACTGGAGTCAGCTTTCCACAGAGGCTCCCGTCCAGAAAGAGAGTTAAAGGACAGAAGTTTAGAAAGAAAGCTGATGGTTCAGATCTGAGCCAAGAGAGAAGGTTGAAGAATGCACATCAACCCTGCTGAGGCGAGTTTGCAACCCCAAGGATACAAACAAAAGGTACAAAATCCATTGCCAAGCAGACAGGAGTCCCCTCCCCCAGGAGAAACGGGTCGCAGTATACACCATACAAACAAGTGAGCAGAGTGCCAATACCCTCCCATTTTGTACCATGGGAAAAACCATCTAAAAACCGCACCTCCTTCCTCTACTAGGGTGCCATGGCACTCTCCTGCCAGGCATAAAACTGTATAAAACTTATATTCTCTACCTGCAATTTTGAACTTCCAGCACTCCCCTCCACTCTCACCCCAAGGTCTGGAAGCCTGTCCCCCATGGAGTCCAGGTTCTTGGGCATCTTCTTGAGGGGTGTGGACAGGGCATGGGCTGTTACTGATCTTTGCTGATTCTCCGGCAGGGAAGCAAGAAGGAAGTCACTGAGAGGGAACCTTACAGGAGAGACGGTGCCCCAAGGCACAGAGCTAGAGCGGCAGCCCAAGCAGCTGAACAATAGAGCTCACACCCCTGGGGATATTTTGAAAGGATACTAACAGTCTCTCTGGGCAACCAGAGGAAGCTGGGCATCTTCTCCAGTGGCAGCCATTGGCAGAAAAGATCTGAAATAGAAATGCAGGCCCTGTGAGCAGGGTATGCCTGAGGTGGTACAGCCTGGGTGGAGCACAGGGACTAGAATACGTGTGCAGAGACGGCAGACTCCCAGGGCGGAGCTGACCCAGAGGACAGTTTCACTGAGCCTCAGACACACCTGGCCCTCAGGAGATCATAGCTGAGACAAAGGCAGGCAGGCAGAGGCTAGAACTGACAGCTAAGTGCGAGTTCTGACCGCATCCATCCTAACACAAACTGCAGCCAAGACTGGGCACTGGCACAGACAGGGCGGAGTTGCTCAAACAGCATCTGATCCACAGGGGAATATAGCCGAGACAGAAACAAATTCTGCAAAGTTGTTCTGTCTGTCAGCCAACATCAATCAGTGGCAGGGCTGTAACTGAGTGAACCACCCCAGCCCCCGTTAAGCACCTGAGGTTGTCAGGCCTCATCTCCCTCTGCTGGATAGTGGCAGAGAGTGGCAGACTGGCTGAGGAGACATAGATCTCCCTATGACTCAGGCAGTTACAAACCCCTAGACCACCTGCTCACTGGAGGGAACTGAATCACAGCCCTGTGGGGTTACCAGTGACTGGGTGTGAAAAGAGGTGCAAGGTGGGCAAGGAGGCATCAACCCTCCCAGACTAATTTATTTGCTGGGTAGGTCCTTCTCATCTCACAATGAGTACTTGACGGAGTCATACTTGAGCTGCCAGCAAATGCCTGCTACTTAGTTGCTGGAGACCTTTTGAACTCTCTCACCTGAGACCTGTGCTGACCGGGACAATTGATCTGGACCTCTTGAACTGGGCCAATTACCTGAGGACTATCTAAAGTAGTACCCTGGGTATGTGGCTGTGGGAAGGTTTGATTTTCTTTTCCAATTGTTGCCTGTGAGGGGCGGGGTGACATAATTGCTGGTACTTCTCCACAGCTGAGACTTCAACCAAGAGTAACTAATTCACTAGGGTAAGATACAGACCAGCTGAAAATATGACAGAGCCACTTAGCCCCACCACACCAAGAAGGTCCCCAGCTTCTCAGGCTGTAGCACTGTACGGGTACATGGCAAAGCTCTAGGGGAAAAGGTACAGACACCAACCCCAGCTTTTGTGCAAAGAACTGGCCAATCACAACTCCTGGAGCCCCCATCCAAACTTCTTATCTGCTCATCTAGCCAAATGGTGTAAAATAATGATGGGGCGGAATCAACAGAAAAACTCCAGTAACATGAATAACCAGAGTAGATCAATCCCCCCAAGGAACAATATGGCAAACACAACTGAGGATCCTATTCATAAACAGATGGCTGAGACGTCAGAAACCGAATTCAGAATTTGGATTGCAAACAAGATCAATAGAATAGAGGTAAAGTTGGAATTAGAAATTCAAGGAGCATTTCAAAAGTTGTCTCAAGAATTCAATGAATTCACAGACAAAATCACCAAAGATTTTGACACAATGAGACAAGAATTTACAACTCTCAAAGATCTGAGAAATACAGTAGAATCCCTCAGTAACAGAATGAAGCAAGCAGAAGAAAGGATTTCTGACATTGAAGACAAAGCTTTCGAACACTCCCAAATTCTCAAAGAAGAGAAATGGAAAGCAAAAATGGATCATTCTCTCAGACAGCTCTGGGAAAATTCGAAGAAAACCAATATTTGCCTTATAGGGATACCTGAAAATGACAAAGTGGCATCATAAGGCACAGAGTCTCTTCTTTATGAGATTATGAAAGAGAACTTTCCAGACATGCCAAGAGATTCTGAAATTCAGATAGCAGACAATTTCAGAACCCCAGCACAACTCAACCCGAATAAGACATCCCTGAGGCACATCATAATTAAGTTCATTAAAGTTAATATGAAAGAGAAGATTCTGAAAGCAGCCAGGTGCAAGAAATCCATTACTTACAAGGAGAAGAATATTAGAATAACTGCAGATCTCTCTGATCAAACCTTTCAAGCTAGAAGAGAATGGTCATCGACTTTTAATCTCCTAAAACAAAAGAACTTTCAACCCAGGATCCTGTAATCAGCTAAACTGAGTTTCATTTATGATGAAGAAATTAAATACTTTAATGACACCCACATGTTGAAGAAATTTGCTATAACTAAACCAGCTCTCCAGGATATTCTCAAACCTATCCTCCATAATGACCAGTGTAATCCTCCACCATAAAAGTTTTCTCACCCAGCAACTTCTTACCAAATTCAAACTTCCACAGTGATGAAAGG
>CAUYRH010053536.1:0-49343 GCA_963574655.1 Perodicticus potto | reverse complement strand
TACACTTGGGACTAAATGTGGAACCCCCATTTCCTATGCCTAGGTCAGTTTCTTGTGAATTTCCTAGGCCTGAATTCCATGGATGGACTGTGTCCATTCATTGATACACTCATTCACCTTGCCCCCGATGGAAGGGACTGTATTCATTTGTTTCCTGGCCAAGGAACCCACACACCTATATATACCCTGAGGCTAGAGGACTAGAGGAGGAGACGGGGAAAGACCGGGAGAGGAACGGAGAGAGCATCTCTCTCCCCACTTGAAATCTCTCCCTCTACCAGGAGCTTTGGTGTTTACTGTATTCTTTTCTGTAAATCAATTCTGTCTTACCACGGAGGGGTGGGGGGTAGGGGAAATAATGTAATGAAGAATAATAAAATACATATATTTAATTAAAAAAAAAAACTTAAATGGAAGACCTAAAATGATAATTCTAAAAGAAAACTTAGGAAAAATTCCTCTGGACGTTGGCCTAGGCAAAGAAATTATTACTATGATCCCAACTACAAATTTAACAACAAAAATGGACTTAATTAAACTGAAAAGTTTATGCACAGCAAAAGAAATGATAATCAAAAGAGTGCATAGACAACCTACAGAATGGCAGAAAAATTTTGTAAACTACATATCTGGCAAAGAACTGCTATTCCAAAATCCATAAGGAACTCAAACAACTCAGCAAGAAAAAACAAACAATCCCTTTAAAAAGTGGGCAAAAAACACAACACAGTTTTTTTCAAAAGAAGAGACAAATGGCTAACAAACATGAAAAAATTATCAACTTCACCAATCATCAGGAAAATGCAAATTAAAACCACAATGAGATACTTCTTTACTCCTGTCAGAATGGAACATTATCAAAAAGTCAAAAAATAATAGATGTTGGCCCAGAGGTGATGAAGAAGGAATGCTTATACAGTGTTATTGGGAATGTAAATTAGTACAACATTTACAGAAAACAGTATGGAGATTTCTCAAAGAACTATCAGGTTGGTACAAAAGTAATTACAGTTTTTCCATTGTTGAAATTTGCCATTTGATACTGGAATACATTCTTAAATGTGGTTATGTTATACATCATTTTAATGTGCATTTCTCACTTCATGCTTTTTGCTAATGACTTATTACTTGCTGTTTACATTTCTTTTGAGCTATTCAAGTTCAAATAGGCTGTAAATCAGCAGAGACACTTGAAACATCAACAACACATTTGGCCCAGGAACTGCTAATGAATGTACAGTAGCACAGTGGTGCTTTAAGAAGTTTTGCACCATAAGTGTGATCCCACCATTTACCCTCCCCCACCCCTCCCCTCCCTGCCCCTTTCCCCATAGACTTGTGCTATAATTGGGTTATAGCCTTCATATGAAAGCTATAAATTAGCTTCACAGTAGGGCTGAATACATTGGATACTTTTTCTTTCATTCTTGAGATACTTTGTTAAGAAGAATGTGTTCCAAATGGTACAGGTGAAACCTACTAAATGCAGAATATAAATGTTCTCAGACAATAAATGAGAAAATCCCATGAAGGTTATGTTAAACAGTTGGATGAAAATATTTCAGATTGTATATGAGCCCAGCACATTGTACCCCATGATTGCACTAATGTACACAGCTATGATTTAATAAAAAAAGAAAAGAAATGATTTAAATTCTTCGTTTTAAAAAAAAAGTTTTGCAAAGGAGAGGAGAACTTTGAAGATGAGGAAATAGTGGCTGGCCATTGGATGTTGACAATGACCTGTTGAGAGCAATCATCAAAGCTGATCCTCTGACAACTACATGAGAAGTTGCTAAAGAACTCAATGTTAACCATTCTATAGTCTTTTGGCATTTAAACAAATTGGAAAGGTAAAAAACTACAATAAGTCAGTGCCTCATGAACTGACCAAAACTCAGAGCAATTGTCATTTTCAAGTGTCATCTTCTCATATTCTATGCAACAATGATGAACCATTTCTTGATTGGATTGTGACATGTGACAAAAAGTGGAATTCATATGACCAGCTCAGTGGTTGGACCAACAGGAACCTCTTCCCACAGCTAAACTTGCATCCCAAAATGGTCATAATTACTGTTTGGTGGTCTACTGCCAGTCTGATCCACTAAAGCTTTTTAAATCCTGGAGAAACCATTACATTTGAGAAGTCTGCTCAGCCAATCAATGAGATGCACTGAAAACTGCTATGCCTGCAGATGGCATTGGTCAATAGAAAGTGCTCAATTCTTCTCTACAACGTGTAACTGCATGTCACACCACCAATGCTTCAGAAGTTGAACAAATTGGGCTATGAAATTTTGCCTCATCCACAACATTCACCTGACCTCTCACCCACCAACTACTACTTCTTCAAGCATCTGGACAATTTTTTTGCAGGGAAAATGCTTACACAACCAGCAGGATGAATAAAATGCTTTCACTGAATCCCAAAGCACAGATTTTTACACTACAGAAGTAAACAAATTTATTTCTCATTGGTAATAATGCAATGGTTCCTATTTTGATTAATAAAGATGTGTTTGAATCTAGTTATGATTTAAAATTCATAGTCCAAAACCACAGTTAATTTTGCACCAGCCTAATATAAGTAGATATACCATTTGATTCAGCAATTTCACAACTGGGTATCTACCCAAAGGAAAAGAAGTCCTTGTATCAAAAAGACACATGTACCTGAGTGCAGTGGCTTATGCCTGTAATCCTAGCATTTTGGGAGGCCGAGGCAGATGTATTACTTGGCTCAGGAGTTCAAGACCAAGAAAGAGCAAAAAAGAGAATTCATCTCCACTAAAAATAGAAAAACTAGCTAAGCATGGTGGCAAATGCCTATAGTCCCAGCTACTTGGGAGGCTGAGGTGAGAGGATTGCCTGAGACCAGGCGTTTGAGGTTGCTGTGAGTTGTGGTGCCATGCACCCTACCCAGGGCAACAGAATGAGACTGAGTCTCAAAAGAAAAGGAAAAGAAGACACATGCATTCAAACATACATCATACTACAATTCATAACTGCAAAGATATGGAAGAAACCTAAGTGCCCATAAATTGATGATTGGATAAAGAAAATGTGTTGTGTGTGTGTGTGTGTGTGTGTGTGTATTTTAATCATGGAATACTATTTAGCCATTAAAAAAGAAAAAGATAATGTTTTTGCAGCAACTTGTATGAAACTGGCGGTCATTATCCTTAGTGAAGTATCCCAGGAACAGGAAAATAAATACTACATGTACTCACTTATAAGTGAAAGCCAAACTATGAGTATATATGGTCATACAGAGTAATATATTGGACTTTGGAGACTCATATTCAGGGAAGGTGGGAAGGGTAAAGAATCAAAAATTACCTATCAGGTAAAATGTATAGTATTCAGGTGTTGGATACCCTAAAAGCCCTGACTTCACCACTATACAATTCATCGATGTACAAAAAAAAAAAATCACCTGTATCCCCTAAATCTATTGAAATAAAAATCCATACACACATACATACGTATATGCCAGCATTTCAATGAAAAAAAAATAAACTACTAAGGTCTTAGGATTATTACACAGCACTCACTGTAGCATTAGCTTAATAATGCACTAAATTCTTCCCCACATTAGAAATTTTATTTAATGCATGCCTCCGTTTCCAGACTATAAATTTCATGAGGATAAAATCTGCATCTCTTCTGTGTACTTCTATACAGCCATGGCCTACTATAGTATTTGTTAGATAATGGCTGCATAAATGTTCATGAAAAAAATTATTGATACTATAAAGAGTACCTTTGATTTCATTAAACTTTGTGACACTATTGTAAGCATGTAATTGTTTTTAATTTATCCTATTATCCATCATTTAACTCTCTTGTGTTCCTAATCATTTTCTAGTTGATTCTCTTAGATTGTCTAGAACGGAAGTCAAACCATCTGTGGTGGTAGTCTGTTAAGTTGCATTCCCAATAAACCATACCTCCAGGCATTCTTAACCTGGTTCAGTCCCCCCCCCTTTAACTCCAGGTCTGTGATTTGCATTTAATCAATAGAATGGAATGGAAGTGACACTGTGCCAAAGGCTTAGAAAGCCCAGTAGCTTCTGCTTTTGTGCTGTTAGGAGCCCTGGTTCACCTTGTAAGAAGTCTGGTTACCCTGCTATCCAGAGAAAGAGGGGGAAACTCACCTCAATGGGCAGAATCATAAGAAAGTGAAATGGTGGTTGTCTTATGCCACTTGGGGTAGTTTGTTATACATCAATTGATAGTTAAAATATCTGGAAATTACATCGATTTTGTGTCTTCAGTTATAATTGTTATGCCACATTATACTCTTGTGGAAGTATGTTGGCTAACTCTTAACCCCATTTTGTGACTCATCCCCAAAATGTAATAAATCTTAATATTTGCTCAGTGAAATAAAATTAGAGAAAAGGCATCAAACCATTGAAATGATATTGTTTATTTAACAGCATAGACTTATGGAGGATAGCTTTCACTTTTTATGCTTTTCTGTAAAGTTTAAATTTTATATCATAGCATACATTACTTGTATCATAGAAAAGATATGATGGTATCTTATCATGGTGACCAGAAGGCTTCATTTTATTCCTCACTTTAATGCAAAATGTTTTAACATTTTACCACTAAGCAAAACACTGACCTTTTTTTTGCTATATGTATAAATGCATATGAATTTTTTCATGTTAAGTACAATTCCACTTATTATCATGTAACTAAGTATTTAAAAATCAGCATTTGACTTTGAAATCAAGTCAAGAATATCTGTTTTTGCACTTATCTATATCATATAGGTTATCTTTATAAACATACCTATTTATTACTAATGGCAAAATAAATATGATAATTTATATTACCTAATATTACATTACACTTGCAGCTGTGCACAGTGGCAGTATCATAGCCAATAAGGTTTATCCGAGGCACAATTATTGCTAATTGAAAACTTTTCCCACAACCCTCTATGAACAACCTAAAATATAGTCAGCATTGGCAATTTTTGACAGTATAAAGAAAAAATAACTGAATAAAGAAAAAATAATAAAATGAATACATAAATTACACTTGCATTACTTACTGTCTTGGTGAAAGAACAATCCTCTTAATACACAGAATTCCATGAGGAAAGATGGAGGCTTGAGAAAGTGGCAGATCAGTGTCCCCAGGTCTCTTTCATCTGGGTCCCCATTCCCTGAAGCTAAGCACTGTCTGCCTTCCTTAAAGGAAAACACAATTGTCCTGCATTTTCTGTGCACCAAACCCACTATAATTATAATCCACATTCACTGCCTGAGCCACAGAGATTTTCAGTTATGTTGAAAGAACTGCATTTCAATCTAGACAAATGAAGAATTGTGGCAAACAGCATGAAAAAGAAGTAGGAGGCTGAGTCAACAGAGGAACTACCACCAAATGAAGTCGAGTAGATGCAAGAATCAAAAGCAACCTCGAAAATAAGCATAGTCAACATATTAAGAGATGTTTGAGTGGATATAACATTCTTAAATCAAAATGAGGCTGCCAAGAATAAAAAGGAACTGAGTTCTTACAAATTTAAAGAAATAGTTGCCAAAATGAAAACCCCAACATAAAAGCTGAACAGAAGGACAAACACATATGAAGACCAATTTAGTGAGCTGGCAGATTCATAGAATTTATTCTCCAAAGCGCAGTCCTAAAGCAAAAGTATTTTTGTACCCCTTAGACCCTCTCTCCTTTCTGGTGCAGCTCTGGAGAATTTGGAGGCAACTGGATGAATAGGAGAAGAGCACTTAGGAAAAGGAGAAATAGATACCCACGCCCTCCCCTCCCACAGTGGTCTTCCCTGCAGCAGGAAGAGAGGGGCTTTCATTTCCCTTTCAGAAATTTTTTTTTTTTTTCTGAGACAGAGTCTCACTCTCTCGCCCTGGGTAGAGTTCTGTGGCATCACAGCTCATAGCAACCTCCAACTCTTGGGTTTAAGCGATTCTCTTGCCTCAGCCTCCCAAGTAGCTGGGACTACAGATGCCCGCCACAATGGTCGGGTAATTTTTTGGTTGTACTTGTCAGTGTTGTTTGGCAGGCCTGGGCTGGATGTGAACCCCCCCACCTCCAGGGTATGTGGCTGGTGCCCTAGCTGCTGAGCTACAAGCTCTGAGCCTTTTTTCTTTCTTTGCTTTTTTTTTTTTTTTTTTTTTAGACAGAATCACACGCTGTTGCCCCGGTTAGAGTGACGTGGCCTTAGCCCACCTCACAGCAACCTCAAACTCCTGGGTTTAAGGGATCCTGCTGCTTCATCCTCCTTAGTATCTGGGACTACAGACATCCACCACGAGGCCTGGCTAATTTTCCTATTTTTAGTAGAGACAGCATCTCACTTTTGCTCAGACTGGTCTCAAACTCCTGAGCCCAACCTTGCCTCAACCTCTCAGAGTATGAGGATTACAGGCATGAGCCACTGAGCCTGGCCTCCCTTTTAGAAATTTTAAATGGAATCCAAAGTATTACAATGTATTTGCTGAAATGAGACTTTTCTGTGGCTTGAGGTAACAGGGAAACTCAGTGATTAATAATGGCCAAAAAAAGTCGTGGGGGTTCCTGGGAATTTCTCTCAGGGCTACATAACAAGTTTGAATACACAGTGGGAAACAAAACTAAAATTGTTGAATGATTATCCCTATAGTCCCAGTGGTTCCAGCTAATGGTTCCATTTCATTCTCAAACTATACAGGATAATAAAATCAGAAACACCAGGAGTGCTTGTTAAAAATAGATTTGGAGGCCCCAGGCTCCAGAGAGTCAGACTTGGGAGGTCTGGAAAGAAACTCAGCAATCAACCCTTTCTTTACACATGCCCTCCCAGATGATTCTGATCAAGTTAACCCATCCCCACACCTTAAATATTCTGTTCAAATCCTTAGCTTACCCTACAATCATTTCCCTCTGTGACTCCATGCAAGTTTTTCATTGCTCTTGAAAAATCCCTTCCTCCATTTCAACAGCCTGACATTTCATTTCTTTTGCAAAACTCTCCTGGACTCCCGAGCTTCTGTGCTCCATTTTCTTACTTTATTTGAGACACTTGCAACTTCCCCCAAATTTTTGCATTCTGGTTATAATTGAGGACCTTGGAGTGAAACAAACTGTGGTTCAGGTCCCAGATTTGCCACTTATTAGCTGTTTAATTTGAAACAAATCGTTTAACTTTCTAAGCCTCACTTTGTTCATCTGTAAAATGGGGAAGATGTCAGATGTTCATCTGTAAAATGAAATTATATATGTCTGGAGTTTTCTTTTTAAAAATCCAGGTGGTGGGGTGGTGCCTGTGGCTCATCGAGTAGGGCTCCGGCCCCATGTACCAAAGGTGGCAGGTTCAAACCCGGCCTCGGCCGACCTGCAAAACAGAAAAATAGCCAGGCGTTGTGGCGGGTGCCTGTAGTCCCAGCTACTTGGGAGGCTGAGGCAAGAGAATCGCCTAAGCACAGGAGTTGGAGGTTGCTGTGAGCTGTGTTATGCCACGGCACTCTACCGAGGGCGATAAAATGAGACTCTTGTTTCTAAAAAAATAAAATAAAATAAATAATAAAAATCCAGGTGGGGAAGTGGGCAGGGTTATGAATGAATTGAAACTGGCCATAGCTAAATGCAGAATGTAAATGTCTTCATATAATAATTGAGAAAATGCCAGGAAGGCTATGTTAATCAGTTTGATGAAAATAGTTAAGATTGTATATGAAACTAGCACATTGTACCCCTTGATTGCACTATTGTACACAGCTATGATTTAATGATAAAGATAATAAAATAAAAAAAAACTTTCAAATTAAAAAAAAAAAAGAAACTGGCCATAGGTTAACAATTAATACATTTGGATGATGAATATATAGTGTGTTACATCATTGACACTATCTTGTGTATATTTGAATTTTCATAAGATAAAGCTTAGAAAAATTAATTTTAAAATATAAATGCCCCATCAGAAAAATGGGTAATCAAAAGGAACTTCGGGCTCAGCGCCTGTGGCTCAAACGGCTAAGGCGCCAGCCACAACCACCTGAGCTGGTGGGTTCAAATCCAGCCCAGGGCTGCCAAACAACAATGATGGCTGCAACCAAAAGAAAATAGCTGAACGTTGTAGCGGGCACCTATGGTCCCAGCTACTTGGGAGGCTGAGGCAAGAGAATTGCTTAAGCCCAGAAGTTGGAGGTTTCTGTAAGTGGTGATGCCATGGCACTCTACCCAAGGCAACAGCTTGAGGCTCTGTCTCAAACAAAAAAAAAAAAAAGGAACTTTGGTGATACTTGAAATAGCTATAAATGGCCACATAGTTTTGTTTTGTTTTGCTTTGGTGTTTTTGTGTGTATTTGGTCACTCTTAGAAGTGACCCATGTTTCTTTTTTATTATTACTAATAAGAGGGTACAAGTGATTTGGTTACATAGCTTGCATTTGTTATGTAAAGTCCAAGTTGCAATCAAGCCCTTCATGCAGGGGGTGTGCCATGTACCCTTACATAGTCCCCCTAAGGTGAGAGCTTATCAGCAGGGTCGGGCTGGTTAGTACTTAGATGGAAGACCACATGATTTTAAATGTCAGCTTAACTAATAATTTTTATATGTTAATTTTACAAAAAAAGATGCTATCTTAAGTAATGACCAAATGGGATTAAAATAAAACAATGCATATTATATACATATCACAGTATCTTCTGAATAATTCTCAATAAATATTAGCTATTTTCATTTCTTCTTTCCATCAAGGCAATCTATGTGAATGTGTTACCTTCCCTTCCTACTCTACACCTCTACTCCTAAGAGGAGAAATTGTTTCAGTCTTTGTGATACCCTTAATGGCCAATGCCTGAGGTTGAGCCAAACCAAATATTCAGTAGATATTTGTGGAATGGGTCTTATTTATTCAATACATATTTGCATGCACATACTGTGAGATCTATGCTATTTAAGCACTTTACAAATCTAAGTCCAGAGGCTTGCCATAATCATAATCATAGGCAAACCCAATGAGGCTTTCTGTCTTCAAAGTGAGAAGACAGGATCAACAAGATAAGTAACAATGTCTAGGATAATAGTAAGTGGCAGAGCTGAGATTTGAACATAGGCATGGACTTGATAAGGACTGAAGTCCATGCACTTGGTAATTATGTTAGGCTGCTTCCAGTTCAGTTATGAATGCTACCTTCACCCTAACTCCCAACTCCTTTTCTGGCAGCCACAGATAGTCCTCCTATGAATGAGGTAAAGAAATCAGCAAGGGGATGAAAATCTGCGAGTGATTTCCACTGTGGAAATCACAGTGGTGTGCTGGAGCTGCTTCATAGGACTCATTGACAGCCACTGTACATGCCTACAGTGACATCACATTGGTAGCTTCAAATTTGCCATGGTGGGAGCATTTACACCAGGGAAATCAGCAAACACTACAAATGATGGCTCTTTTTTTTTATAGGCAAGCTGATGTCAAGCATTTCCTGGGTCTATGTCAGGTGATTAGCTAACCTTGAACATCAAAATGTGTGACTTGTCTTTGTTGATAGGCAGGTTCATGCAGGTGCATAGGTTGAACGAGCTTGCTTTTATGGCCATGGAGAAAGACATGAATGAATGCATGCATGCATGCATGAATGTATGGATGAATTCTCCTAAAAGGATTCCTAATATGAACTCCTAAAGGAGAGGCATTAGAAGCAATTCGGGTAATTGCACCTTTTCA
Source organism: Perodicticus potto (assembly GCA_963574655.1). Lineage (NCBI taxonomy): Eukaryota > Metazoa > Chordata > Mammalia > Primates > Lorisidae > Perodicticus > Perodicticus potto. The sequence goes on along the minus strand of CAUYRH010053536.1, from coordinate 39,642 downwards.
GGTGGCAAATGAGAGAGGCATCCCCTACAGACCACAGTCATCTAAGTGCTCAAGCACCATTATTCAATCACAGACATCTTTTCATGAGACACAGTAAATAGACCCTGTCATAGGACTTGGCAACAAGCCAGTTTTTGCAATATCCTTCTCCATTCAGTGAGGACAGTGGGAAAGTTCAGGATGGAAGTTTCCCCACTGAAAGGGATAAACATGACTTGGACTTTCCCAGCAGGTGCAGGGTCACCTGCTGCTCCAAGAACAAATACAAAACATGAAGATGAAGCATCTCAGGTCTCTCCCTTCTCTACACCAAGACCACAGTAGCTGACCTGATCAAGGAATGTGCTAGTAATTTTATCATCTGTACAGGAATTGATGGTTTGGTATGCAATAATTTTAGACAAAGGTGGGATTACAAATGATCTGTGAGAGCTAACAATATACTTTCAGCCTCTCTCCCTGGTGCATAACAGTGTGGCCAGTCCAGAAGCATTGAAAAAGTATAGTCTGAACAAGTTCCAGTTCACACTTTAAAAAAAAATAAATAAAGGCTGAAGGACCTACATAGTTTCTTTGACTCATTTTGAATTTTCCAGACACCATATTTGGAGAAATCACTGTGCAACCTTGCTGAATATTTATAATACATACTGAGAAAATGCGAGTATGTTCTTTAAAAATACTTTTATCAGAGCAGCCACTAAAGCCTGATTACACTGAAATGTTCAAGCATCTAATAGGTGTTCAGTGAATGCTTGCTGAGTGGATGCCATGGAGTTTTCAGGAGAGAGACAAGGAGCTTAGAGGAACATGACTGTTATTCTTTTCTAACTTAAGCAAAATGAAAAATTGATTAGTGAGGAGGGAGATATTCTCCTTCTTGGAAATAAAACCCAGAGAAGGCAAAATAAGTGGTAATACTAATAAAGAAACTAGAAAGCAAAATAATCCCATCTCACCAAGCAAGAGCAGGTGATTGAGGCTTCTTGTGAAATTTGAAGGTAATCTCCTACAAGAACTGTTGACTTTAGAGATGTTCAAACTACAAGAGCTGAGCGCCAGAAAGTTTGGGGGAATTACTTTCTCCTTAGTCCTAGCAGAACAATTACGATTAAGTTAAATATTGACCATTAACAGTTGAGCTTTACCAAGAAAAATGCTAACCCATAATTAGATGTTTTATTTCTTAAAATTCTTGCTCAAATTCTTTGACATTCTTTAGTATAAAAATATAATATAAATATGTTAGTGGTCAGTTGGTTGTGATTTATTTTATTTAGAGTATTTTTTTAGCATAATTAACTGGCTAATGTCTGAAGTAGAAAGTTAAGGAAATGTCTGTGAGTCCCTGACCCAATTCCTTCTCTAAGAACTCTCCTTCCCCCGAGTTTGGCCTCAGCCAGTGTCACCTTCCTACATGGGTCTGCTTCCCAGTTCAGCTGTCTGGGTCAATTTGGACACCACTCAGGCTGAGAAAACACACCTCTCTCTGGACAACTTGCATTTGGGATGCTAGGCACAGATGCTAGGGAATATGGGGAACAGTATGAATGTTGGACATGGACGTGGAAGTTGGGAGCTCTGGATCAGCCAAAGATTGTAAAAACAGACAGAGCCAGTCTCTTAAAAAAGTATAGAGTATATCCATTGTATTAACTTGGATGGAAGTGGAATACATTATTCTCAGTAAAGCATCACAAGAATGGAGAAGCATGAATCCTATGTATTCAATTTTGATATCAGGACAATTAATGACATGGTGGGGGTGGGGGAAGGGGAGAGGAGAGAGAGAGAGAGAGAGAAGAGAGTGGGGTGGGAGAAGGGAGAACAGAGAGAGGGAAGGAGGAAGCGGGTGGGGGTCTCCATATGTGACACACCTTTTGGAGGCAAGGCACAACTGTAAGAGGAACTTTACCTAACAAATGCAATCAGTGCAATCTGGTTTCTAGTACCCTCAATGAATCCCCAAAAATAAAAAATAAAAAAATGTAAGGCACAAATGCTGACCAAAAACTGGAGGCAAAAACATGTGACCAGGAAACAAGACCGGAAACATGTTCTTGGGTTCTAAACATCCTGACAGACTCTGCTTCCAGCCTTCCCAAGTGCTAACACTCACTTTTTTCTCATTTTACTGGGAAAATCCCAATGTCCCTTCCAGTAAATCTTTTTTTAGTGTCAACAGGTTTAAATTCAGTTCAAAGTGGGTTTTCATCACTTGCCGCTGAAAGAAGCTTAGTATTTGGTTCCTTGGGAAATCCTCATTCCTTGGTCCACCTGGCCACAAAATCACCAGCCTACGTTTACCTGGTGCCTCTAAGTAAAAAAGCTGTCCTGGGGTCAGCAATTCCCCAGATCCCAGTGTTAGGCCTGCCTCAATTCAGCCACATGACTTTGAACACATTTCATAACCTCACTATGACTCAGTTTCTGCTCGTGCAATAAAGCCACCTCTTTGGGTGAGGTGCCAAGGGGACCCTCTGTAAATGTTGCTTTTTTTTTTGAGACAGAGTCTAACTACATCTTCCTCAGCAGACTGCTGTGGCATCACAGCTCACAGCAACCTCAAGCTCTTGGGCTTAAGCGAGTCTCTTGCCTCAACCTCCCAAGTAGCTGGGCCTACAGGCACCCGCCACAACACCCAACTATTTTTTGTTGTAGTTGCCATTGTTGTTTGGCAGGTACAGGCCAGGTTTGAACCCACCAGCTCTGGTGTATGTGGCTGGCACCCTAGCTGCTGAGCTACAGGCACTGAGCCGCTTTCTTATTGTTAAAGTGACAGCTCCTCCCACCTAGAAAATTTGGATGTTGGCTCCTATATTGATAAGATTATTACTTGAGACCTAGAACTCTAAAAACAAAGATATTAAAAAATATATGGGATATTTCATGCTTCTCCAGAGTTCATTTTTAAAAAACAGAGGAACAATGCCTGGGAGCACTGGGTATGCTGACTGTCTCACCATGAGACAGGAGAAATGGACCCAGCAACATGAAAGGACATGAGCAGGGGAGTGGAGGATCCTTTTGACAAAAGATCTTATTCCTGTTCTACAGATGAAGAAATTGAGTCCAGAGTGTCTTGGTAACATTCCCAAGTCTTGCAGGTGACAACTGGGAATCATAACCCAGCTCTGCCTGACACAAAGCCCTGACCTTAACCCTTACACCTGACTTTCTCATTGCCTACACTGACAACATTCCTTCCTGCCTCAACTTGTGCGGACACTGCCTTGGAGAAGTAACAAGTTGTGACTCAAGAGGAAGCCAATATGGTATTCCTCCTTGATCTTTGTAGAAGTCCAGTCACCCAGAGTTAGTTTTTGTACTTTTGATTGGATTCAATGATTTTGAAGGAAGTAAGCTCATGGATAAAGGGATTGTTTCTTCTTATCCAAGTAAGAAGTCTTGCTGTGGTTTCTCACTGCCCTTCTCCATCCCATGATGGATGTAGCGCTCTTAGACAAGCCCTTCACCTCTCTATGCTCAGTGCCATCTTCTGTAAAATAAATTTTAAGATAGCATCAACACCAGAGGATTGTTCTGAGGATTCAACAACATGATCCATGGAAGCACTTAGTGAAATACGTGGCAGGTAGTGAGAACCTCAAAAATGTCAAAATTTTGCAGTGCCCAGCATATAATAAGTGCTCAATAAGGAGAGAGGCAAGAACCTTATAGGAACATGCCTGTTATTCTTTTCTAGCTCACATGAAATGAAAAATAAGTTAGTGAGAAAGGAGATTTTCTCCTTCTTATAAAGAAAGCTCAGGAAAGGCAAAATAAGTGGTAATCCTAAAATGAAACTAACTGAATAAAGTTATTAAGGGTAGCATCAGCTCACCTGCCTTCCCTTAGCATAAGTGGCACCCCTCACTTTCAGTCATATCTATGCCTTTATTCCTTTGTTCCTTCCCTCCACAAACACTTACTAGCTACAGTACTATTTCAGCATAGACATACACCCAAATTGACCTTCAGGGTCAGGGAGGGTGCTGCTACTGAAGAGGTAACTCAGAGAAATGACGAAGTGAAGGTTTTCTTAGCTGGCAAAGAAATCAATGTGTATTGAGACCAGTATGAAGAATGTTGTATATAACCATTCTGGAGAATAAGTAGTTCATTTTTAAGACATAAGTCAGAGCACATCACTCTTAGGCTCAGGAAAACCAAGTGGTTTTTCATCTCACTCAAGATAAAAATTGTTACAATGGTTTACAAGACTGTATGACTGCCCTGACCTCTTCCTCTCTCTCATCTCTGTTCCAGACACACTAATCTTCTTAGCAATCCTTAAAATGGGCTCAGGGCCTTTGCACTCACTGCCCTCCTCCTCTTAATACCTATATAGCTTGCTCCCTCATCTCATTCAAGTTTGGATTCAAATATTACCCCCTCAGCGACATATTTCCTAAAGACTGTCTTTCAAATTGTACTACTCTCCCCTCTTTGTTCCTATTCCTTTCTTGCTTTATTTTATTTCTCTCCATTGTATTTACTACCTTCTGATCTATTCTGTCTCCTCAATTAGAATGAAGGTCCATAGGTCAGGAATTTGGTTTCTGTTCACTACTCTATTCCTGGTGCCAAGAAAGGACAGTGGCCGGCCCTTGATCAATGTTTATTGAAATAAATGAATGTGACTGCACACGAATAGCTAAAGCAAAAGAGAAGTTGTCAAGAGACAGTTGGAAAGGAGTCCTGTGTGTTAGGATAAGGAGACTGAACTGAAGCCCAAATACCATGAACCTCAGCAGGGTGAAATCTGATTAGATTCGTGTTTTAGAAAGATCTCTCTGGGTAAAGCATGGAATCATTCTGATCAGGTTCCATTTATTTATTTTTATTTTTGCTCTGATTTTTAGTGAGGTCTTCTTCGTAAATCCCTTCCCTAGGCTAATATCTGTATGAGCTTTTTCAATACTTTCTTCTAGAATTCTTATAATTTCATGCCTTAGGTTAAGCCCCTTATCCATCATGGATTAATTTTTGTGAGTGGTGAGAGGTGTGGATCCTGGTGCAGTCTTTCACATGTGGCTGTCCAGTTTCCCAGCATCATTTATTGAATAGAGATTCCCTGTTGTGTGTTTTTGTCTGCCTTATCAAAGGTCAGATGGGAGCATGAGGGTGGTTTTGTCCATGGGCTCCAATTTCTGAGCCATATGTCTCTGTCTCTGTTTTTGTGCCAGTACCATGCTGTTTTGATTATTATAACATTGTAGTATATAGCTTGAAGTTTGGGAAAGTGATGCCTCCCAATTTGTTTTTATTATGTAAGGTTGCATTAGCTATTCAAGGTCTTTTCCAGTTTCACACAAAATGTAGAATGTTTTTCCTAGATCTGCAAAAAATGATGCTGGAAGTTTAATGGGTTTATGCACAGCCATGGACACAATAAATATAGTAAACAAACAACCTACAGAATGAGAAAAAATATTTGCATACTATATATCCAATAAAGGACTCATAACCAGAATCTACAAAGAACTCAAGCAAGTCAGCAAGAAAAAATGTCAAACAACCCTATTAAAAAGTGGGAAAAATATGTGAACAGAAACCATTCAAAGGAATATAGTCTAATGACCAACAAACACATGAAAAAATGCTCAACATCTCTAATTATCAGGAAAATGCAAATCAAAACTACAATGAAATATAAACTTCAATAAGAATGGTTCATATCAAAAAGTCCCAAAGCTGTCATGAATGTGGAAAGAAAGGGACACCTATACACTGTAGGTGGGTCTGCAAACTAGTACAACCTCTACGGAAAGTAGTATAGAAGTATCACAAAGAACTAACAGTAGACCTACCTTTTGATGAAGAAATCCTACTACTATGGGCGGCGACTGTGGCACATCAAGTAAGGCACTAGTCCCATATAACGAAGGTGGTAGGTTCAAAGCCAGCCTCAGCAGAACTGCAAAACAGAAAAATAGCCGGGTGTTTTGGCGGGTGCCTGTAGTCCCAGCTACTCGGGAGGCTGAGGCAAGAAAATCACTTAAGCCCAGGAGTTAGAGGTTGCTGTGAGCTGTGTGACACCACAGCACTCTACAGAGGGCAATAAAGTGAGACTCTGTCTCTACCAAAAAAAAAAAAAAGAAAGAAAGAAAAGAAAAGAAATCCTACTACTAGGCATTTACCCAAAGGAAAAAGAAATGTTTTTATCAAAAAGACATTTGCACTTAAATGTATATAGCTGCACAATTCACAATTACAAAGTTGTGGAAACAACCCGATGCCATCAATATGTGAATGTATTAATAAAACGTGGCATATGTATGCCATTGTGCACTACTTATCCATTAAAAAAATTATAATCTAGTATCTTTTATAACAACCTGGATGGAACTGGAGACATTCTTCTAAGTGAAGTATCACAAGAACAGAAAAATAATGTTAATGACACGGTGGGGGTGAGGGAAGGGGAGGGCAGAGAGAGAAAGAATGAGGAAGGTGTAGGGAAAGAAAGAGCAGAGAGAGGGAAAGAGGGAGGGGGGTGGGGTCTTGGTGTGTGCCACACCTTTTGGGGGCAAAACACGATTGTAAGAGGGAATTTACCTAACAAATGCAATCAGTGTAACCTGGTTTCTTGTACCCTCAATGAATCCCCAACAATAAAAAAAAGAAAAGAAAAGAAAAATAATGTTAAATTGTTAATTTAAACATTGTCACTCAATGTTAAATCGGAACTAGTCGATTAACACTTACCTGAGCATATGGAAGTAAAATTCAAAGAAAATCTAGTAGGGGAGGAAGAGGGATAGGGTAAACTTACACCCAACAGGTGCAATGCACATATTCTGGGTGAAGGGTACACTTATGACATCAACTTCAAATGTACGAATGCAAATTGTGTTACCAAAAGGTACGTATCCCTGTAATACTCTGAAATTAAAAAATAAATTTAAAAATAGAAAACAGATTCAGCCATAATAAAGAATGAAATCTTGTCATTTACAAAAAATGAAAAATAAAAAGGAAGAAAACTGTGTTCTAAATTAAAATTTGTTAATTAACTCTGTTTAAAAAAATATGGAATTGAATATGAAGGTGCCCAGACTACTTCGTAGACTGAAGTTATAGATCCAGATGAAAAGTTATGAAGGCCTAAATGAGAGTGTGACCACAGGTTGGGGCAAAGGGACAAAGTGACAAGCATCTGAAGTGAGAACCTATAGGACATAGTGGCCAGTTGAAAATGGCCAGTGACTAACAGAAGATGTAAATGTTTTAAGTTATCCCTTGGTTTCTTTCCTGGACAGCTGTCAATAGTTGTACCACCAAATTAGAGATAATGGATAGCAGTTTGAGGAGAGGAGCAGTGGGTCTGATTTTACATATCTTGAGTTGTACATGTCAATGAAGACACCCAAAAGCAGCTGAACATAGAGATTTGATGTTGGATAAAGGGCTATGTTAGTCCAAGGAATGCCATCCCATAAATGGTTACAGAGGACCCTGCTGAAATTGTGGGCCCTCGAATTTTAATGGGGGCCTTATGGCATCCTACAGTTGAATGTGGGAGGTGGTAGGGAGTACTCCCTATGATCAAAGTATATATGGAAAACTGATTTTACTCTCTCTCTCCAGGTAGAACTGAGATAGGGTTATCCTGATAAATCCCATGTGATAATTGGTCTTGTACGATTAGGGTAATGTGCTAGCCTGTTATAATTGCTGTAAAGAAAATACCTGGCCAGGTGTGGTGGCTCAATGACTGTTAATCCTTCTCACTTTGGGAGGCCATGATAGGAGCTCCCTTGAGCTCAGGAGTTCAAGACCAGTCTGAGCAAGAGTGAGATCCTGTCTCTGCAAAAAAGAGAAAAATTATCTGGGCATTGGGGTGTATGTCTGTAGTTCAAGCTACTCAGGAGGCTGAAGCAGAAGGATTATTCAAACACAGAGTTTGAGTTTGTAGTGGGCTATGATGATGCCACTGCACTCTAGCCCAGGGGATAGATGAGACCCTATCTAAAAAAAAGAAAAAAAGGAAGAAAAAGAAAGAAAAACCCGAAGCTGAATAATTTATTTAAGAAGGAGGTTTATGTAGCTCACGTTTCTGCAGATTGTACAAGAAGTGTGGTGCCAGCACCTGCTTCTGGTGAGGCCTTCAGGGAGCTTCCAATCAAGACAGAAAGTGAAGGGGGAGCAGATAAGACCAAGAACAATAAAGGGAGGAGCTGGTGCCAGACCCCTTTAAACAACCAGGTTTGCTGTGAAGCAAGAACTCACTCTTTATCAAGGGAGGGCCCCAAGGCACTCATGAGAGATGAGCCCCATGACCCAAGCACCTCCCACTAGGCCCCACATTCAACACTGGGAATCAAATTTCAACATGAGATTTGGAGGGGACAAAAGTCCAGACCACGTCAATCCATATCTGCCCCCTCTATCCTTCCCACATTGCAAAATGCAATTACCCCTTCCCAAGAGTCCCCAAAATCTTAACCCCTTCCAGCTCAATTCAGAAGTTCAAAGTCTCACCTGAGACTCAAGCCAAGTTCCTGATACCTATGAGCCCGTAAGATAAAAAATAAGTTACTTTCAAGATACAACAGTGATACAGAAATTGAATAAACATTACCATTACAAAAGGGAGAAATTGACCAAAAGAAAGGGGCAATAGGCCCCATGCAAGTTCAAAACTTTGTAGGACAGACATTAAATTCTTAAGTTGAAAAAATGATCATCTCCCTTGACTCCATGTTCCAATCCTGGGCACACAGATGCTCCACTCACAAATATGTTTCTCCAAGTACTGATAAAAGGATGTCCTCTGGACCCTCCCAGTGTGGGTGCACAGGTCTTATGTGGCAAAACTTCTCTAGCATTCTTATCTCCCTAAGCCTTTGAATCTCTTCCTCTGTATTAAAGCAAGGAGATCAGACAGCTCCAGCTCACTCACAGTGGACCACCTTTTGATCCATGTTTCAGTTAACCAAGCAAATAAATTATCAGAGCCTTTTTTAACTCCCTGAGTTGCAATATTAAATGCAGAATCTCTGCTTAGTGGGCCTGTAGCAACAAGCTCAACATGGTCTACCTGTATGTTCCTTCTACCATCGTCCCACACCTCTTCCCCTGGTCTTCTGCTTGTATAAATTAGAAAACTCAAGTAGTTCTTTTGGAGTGCCATACACCTCCTATGGGTTAACTTTTTTCTCACCTTTAGGGTCCTGCAGGCACTTGAGGGGTGTGGAGGGTGGACCCTGAGGAGGGCCTGCATTGCCTTGTTTGGCACCTGCCTCAGAGGAGGCCATTATGGTCCCTTGGGTAAAGTAGGGTTAATCCCTTTAAATAGGGCCACTTCCCCTGGAAAACAAGACTCATCAGCATTTAGAAGTTCAATGTCCCAGCTTCATCAGGGTCCTCCCATTCATCCCCATTCCAACTTACAGAGTTCCATTCTTTCCCAGCCAATGCCCTCACTTTAGTTTCACATCAATGGGAGGGGTGTCAAGGACCATTTGTTTTTGCATGTCCCTGACAACCCACCCCACACCTGGCCATTGGTATGCAACTCTAACAGCAGACACCTGTTAAAGCTGGGCATTCTCCTTTCCTTGTAAGTAAACCAATCACAGGATAAGGGCTTGTGTTTGATTTTCAGTAATCTCAGCCCTTTGGCTACAGGAGAGAAGATCCTGACCCAGAGCACACCTAGAAACCTTTGGGCTATTTATGTGCTTCCGGAGCTTGATGTTCAAATCCCTGAGTACAACCTTTTCTTCAGTCAGTTTGTCTAGTGACACTAGGAATAACCAACCAACTTCATTATATTCCTTGGTTATCCACAAATGTTCAAAAGTATCACATATAGAGTCACTAAGCTCCTTGCCTCTTATAAGTGGTGAATCAGCAGTATCAAATGCATTTATTTTGCACAACTCTTTAAACAGTTTTCACCATGGACTATCAATGCCTCAATAAATTTGGAAGCCGCATCCTTAGCATTTTTAGGTTCAATCAGATTAGAAAGACAACTCCAGGAACTCCAAAACCAGTTAAGGAAATTCATCCCTAAAAGTCTGTTTCTCTAAAACCATTCCTGGTATCCTTATAGTCAAAGTTCTCCAAAGGGATAAAATCAATAGGATATATGTGAAAGGAAGTATATTAGGGGGACTTGGTTCACACAGTGCAAAGGCAAAGTTCCACCACAGGCCAATGGGCTGCCTGCAAGGTGGAGATGAGAAAAGCCGGTCACATGGCTCTGTCCAAATCCTAAAGGCTCAAAACCAGGGAAGCCAACAGTGTAACCCAGGCTAAAGGCCTGAGAGCCCCCTGGAAGCCCACCAGTGCAAGTCCCAGAGTCCAAAGGCCAAATAACCTGGAGTCTGATGTCCAACAGCGACAGGAGAAAAGGCACCCATTTCAAAAGTGAGGGAGGGAGAGAGAGAGAGAGAAGCCAGAACATGTAACAGACCAGAAAAGAGAGATATTTGACTTGCTGACTTTTCTCTCAGCAAAGATAGATGTTGACTGGGAACACAGCTCCCACCTATGAATACATTTAGCTCAAACCTCTCTGCTGCATCCACTTGCTACAGTGTCCAGGAACTGACTTTAATACCCAGCCTTCCCCAGTGTTCAGTGTCACTCCAGGCTCTGCTGTTAATTGACAGAATGACTGAGAAGGAAATAAAGGAAATTAACTTCAGCAATTCTTGAGATTGAGGTGTGCTATGGTTTGAATGTATATATCCCTTCCAAAATTCATGTTGACAGTTAATTCCCAATGCATCAGTATTAACAGGTGAGGCATTTAGGAGATAATTAAACCATTGTAGCCTCCACCCTCATGGATGAGATTTGTGCCTTATAAAAGGGCAGATGTGCCTATAATCCTAGCACTCTGAGAGGCTGAGGCAAGGTGGATTGCTAGAGTTCAGGAGTTTAAGACCAGCCTGAACAAGAGTTAGACCTCGTCTCTACTAAAAAAGAAAACCTAGCTAGGCATGGTGGCAAATGCCTGTAGTCCCAGCTACTAGTGTCATTGATACATGAAGATTCGCAGAGGGATTTGAGGCTGCTATGAGATCTGATGCCACAGCACTCTAGCCTGGGGCCACAGAGTGAGGTCTCGAAAGCGGGTGTGGGGGGCACAAAGGGAGCTAGCGAGGCCCTTTTGTCCTTCTACCTTCTGCCACATGAGATCACAGCCTTTGTTCAAGTCACCATTGTGAAAGCAAAGACCAGGCCCTCATCAGACACCAAATTTGCTGGTACCTTGATCTGGGACTTCTCAGTCTCTAGAATTGTGAGAGTAAATTACTGTTCTTTATAAATGATCCAGTCTAAAGTATTTTGTTATGACAGCACAAATACACTAAGGCAGCAGATCTCAACCTGTAGGTCGTGACCCACAGGAACTGTATTAAAGGGCCACGGTATCAGGAAGGTTGAGAACCACTGCGCTAAGGCAAAGTGAGTGTGGAAAGAAAGCACACCCTTAAGCACTAAGGCTTAAGGGTGTGCTTCTACAAAGCACCTCCCTCTCCTCTGCTCCTCCTTGTATAGTTTCATAATAGGAGTGGCCCATCCTTAGGCTGTACTTCTAAGAGGAAGAGAAATTATTGTACTACACTGAGGGAGATTGAATGAGAAGACCTACTACAATCCCCTGTCATATGTGGCAAGGAAAGCAGCGGGGAAAAGGACTGGGCTCGGACTCAGCACAGGTACCAGCCAAGGGACTAATAAAGCAAAAGCTGGAGCAGCAGTTCCCCCTCGAGCTGCATGGGTTCCAGGAGAGGTCTAATATGAGACAGGTGAAGTCCTACCCAATGCCTAGACACCAAGACAGTGCATAGAAAAAGCCTAAACCCATTGCATGAAGCAACATGGGCTCCAGGGTCCACAATCCAATTGTTTTGACAGTCATGTTAAAACTTTGTGGGCAAAGTGTGAGAGTCACTCTATAGAGGTAATTCAAACTCAAAGACAACAGGAATTAATGAGGAGAGAATGCATAACAAGTAGGAGCACTGTTGGTCTGAATTCATTCATTTAGATAACATATGGGGCTTCGGAACAGGTCCAAGGTCATGAGGCTTGGACATTGCTGCATAAATCTCAAAGATGTATCCTTTTAAGTTCAACATCTGATATCAACCAACAATATGTTCAAAAACATTCCTACCTCCTACTCTTTGGGGGTCAACTTTATAGCCTGGTGTTGAAATAGTGTTTTTTCAGTGAATTCTTTATTAAATGTGTTTCTTGACTTATGGCCTGTCAATACCTTCGCTGGGCACTGCTTTAGGAAAGTTTCTCTTATGATGGATATTTTTCTGCTGAAATAGATCATCAGTTCCTTCCATCTGTGTCCTTGTCATGCCTGAAGCATTTATGCCTTGCTTAAGCCTTTCATTGTAATCAGCTGCCCTTAGTTTTCTATTCCCTGCAAGGGCTTTGCCTCAATCATATATGCATTAGAACAATTGCCCTTTTAGCTGGGGATCAAGTTATCTTTGGGGTGTCCTATATAAATGAGAACACTTCAAAATGCTAATTTATAATGAGCCTGTAGTTGACAACAATACTGCTCCAACTGGCCAGAAGGCCAAATGCATGGACCCAGAAAAGATCATGGCTGGGGAAAAGAAGTAAGCTGACCCAACCCATGGTCAGAACAAAAGGGGAGAAAAAGAAAATACAAGTAAGGATTGTCGAGGGAGTGCTACCAGGCTGTAAAGACAAGAGAAAAGACTAATTTTTTGGTAATTTTTTGTTACCATGCCAAGAGTCACATAAGAGAAACAATACAAGACTTGGAAGTCTCCAAGGGAAAAGAAATGGATCTGATTAGTATGATGGAGCACTTGAAAAAACTATGTATACAGAAAGGAAAGTAGTACAAATAAAAAAGAGGAAAATCTTCTTAGAGGTCTGATTTGTATAAAAGGGGAAAAAAAGGAAAAAAGACAGGCAATTAGAAATTCTAGGGAGAGAGAGAAGAAAATTTTTCAAGAAAAGAGATATAATATAATCATATCATTATAGGTATCTTTATGAAAGTTTTGGGATATGCAATTATCAGGAACCATAAAATCCACCCAGGCAGAAACAAATGAAGCCCTCCCAGCACCATCAATAATCTGAACAAGTCAAAAGGTGCCCGGGAGAATCAGAAAGGATGCTGTCAACTGTGTTTCTTGGAAGTGAATAATGGACCATAACACTGTCTCAAAACTTTCATAGTGACTACGTATGAAAAGGATGAGAGATAGAAAGGTAAGAGAGCTAAATCCTCAACTGTTGTTTCAGGATGTAAATACATAATACCTGAAACTGTATATCCATAAATAGGTGAAGAAGCTTATTACCTATTTTTTTAAAACACTGGTAAAAGAGTTAAAAATGGTTGACCCCAGAGAGCTCTTTGGTGCTGTTTAATTTTATTTTTTTAATTGGTATGGGACTTAATGTCAGAAAAAGTCTTACTCAGCATCTATACTGTGCTAGGTATTTTCTGCACCCTGTCTCTTTCAAACCTCACAACAAAAAGAAGAAAAATACTTCTCTAATGCTTACTATGTGCCAAGTACTATTCCAAATACTTAACACTTATTATCTCATTCTATCTTTGCAATGAGGTAGTTTGTCATATTTTTGCTGCTTACCAAATGAGGAAACTGAAGCCCGGGAAATAAGTAACTTTCCCAGGTCCATGCAACTGAGAGTGGGGGTGCTGGGGCAGAAGCCTGGGTAACCTGGCACAAATTCTTTGCCCCTAACTTCCGTAGTCTGCCATGCTCCCCAACGAAACTAAGGCATAAATATTATTATCCCATCCTTCAAGTCGAGGAAACATGCAGAGAGACAAAGCCACTTTTCTAAGACTGCATATATAGATGGTATAGTAAGTTGTGGAATCTGGCTTGACCATTCTGACACTCATGTTTGGTCTCTCCACTGCATTACACAAATCTATGTTTAAAACAATGAGCTAATGATCATACTGCTGCACCCCAGTCTGGGCAGCAGAGCCAGATGCTGTCTCTAAAATATAAATAAATAAATAAATAATCTAGACCAGGAGCCTGAGATTTGGAAGGGATAGCAAGAGTCTTTTTTTTCTTTTTCTTTTTTTTTTGCCTTGCCCCTTCTATCATGTGAGCAAGAGTCCTTTTTTAAAAAATAAAAATAAATAAATAAAATAAAATTATGAGCTACTAGGGTACAAGAGGAGAGCATTCATTCTCACCACTCCAGCAGAGGGCCAGAAGTTCTATCCAGTGCAATAAGGTAAGAAAAAGAAATAAAAACAAAATGATTTGTATTTGTAGGAGGGAAAAAAACAAAATGCTTTGTATTTGCAGATGACATGATTGTCAAAATAGAATATCCCAAGGAAATCTATAAAAAAAAAAAAAATAGAAAAAACTGGAACTAATAAATAATTTCAGCAAGCTCATAGGATAGTAAACATACAAAAATCATTTGCATATTGTAAATTAACAATGAAACGCATGGAAACTGAAATTTAAAACGTAATACCATTTATAATTGTTCAAAAAAAGGAAATATTTAGGTGTAAATCTAGCTAAAGATGTAGAGCAATTATATGCTAAAATCTACAAAAGCAAAGTTCTAAATATACAGAGACGTAGCGTGTTCATGAATAAAAGACTCAGTATGGTAAAGCTGTCAGTTCTCCCCAAATTGATATGCAAATTTAGCATAATTCCTGTCAAAAGCCCAGCAAGACTTTTTATAGACATAGACAAAATTATTCTAAAAATGTATATGGAAAGACAAAGGAGCTAGAATGACTAAAATGATCTTGAAAAGACATTAATAAACTGAAAGGAATCACTGTCCCTGATATTAAGACTTCTAAATATAGCTCCAGTAATCAAGGACTGTGTGATAATGGCAGAGGGATAGACATAAGGAACAGAATAGGAAGCCCAGAAATAGTGCCACAGAAGTACAACTAACTGATTTTCAACAAGGATACAAAAGCAATTCAATGGAACAAGTGTAATATTTTCAACAAATGGTACTGAAGCAACAAAAAAAGTACTTTGCTCTAAATCTCACCCCTTATGTAAAAACTAACTCAAAATGAATCGTAGATTTTAATATAAAATGTAAAACTATAAATATTTAGAAACTAACAAAGGATTAAAATCTTCGGAACATAGGCTTCAGTGAAGAACTCTTAAACCTAACACCAGAAGCATGATTCATAAAAGAATAAATTGATAAACTGAACTTCAAAATAAAAAACTTTTACTCTGCAAAAGACGTGATAGAAAAATGAAAAGACAACCTGGAAGAAAATATTTGCAAATCACATATCTAACAAAGAAATCTTTCTGAGAATAAAGAACTCTGGAAAGTAAAAAAAAAAAAAAAAAAAAAAATTAACACTGATAACCCATTGTAAAACAGGCAAAAGCACAGATATTTCACCAAAGAGGATATACAAATGTCAAGTAAGCACATGAAGGCTATTCAATATCACCAGCCTTTACAAAATGCGAATTAAAGCCACAATGATATATCGCTACACACCTATCAGGACAAATAAAATTAAAAAGAGTGACAGTACCAAAGCCTGTCAAGGATGTGAAGGAACTAGATTTCTTATGTTTCTGGAATGTAAAATGGCCTAGCTACACTCTAAAAAATAGATTGGCACTCTCTTATACTATGTAAAACAAAATATACACTTATTCCATGACCTAGCAACTACACTCTCAAGTTTTCACCCTGAAGAAATGAAAATGTGTCTGTGCAGGCAAAAGCCTATATAATGTGCATGATTGTTCACAGCAACTTGATTTATAATAGCCCAAAACTGGAAACAACAAAAACAAATGTTCCTTGATAGGTGAACGGTGGTATACTTTTACTATAGCATACTACTCAGCAATCAAAAGAAATTAACTGCACAGTTGCAGTGGTTCAAGCCTATAATCCTAGCACTCTGGAAGGCTGAGGCAGGTGGACTGCTTGAGCTCAGGGGTTTGAAACCAGCCTGAGCAAGAGTGAGACCCTGTCTCTACATAAATAGAAAAACCGAGGCAAGAGAAATCGCTTGAGCCCAAGAGTTTGAGATTGCTGTGAACTATGATACCACAGCACTCTATTCAGGCTGACAGAGTGAGACTGTCTCAAGAAAGGGAGGGAGCGAGGAAGGGAAGAGGAAGGGAGGAGAGGGAAGGGGAAGGCAGGGCAGGGCAGGGCAGGGCAGGGAAGGGTTGATTGATAAACACAAGTTAGACAGATTTCAAGCTGAAGGACAGAAAAAGCCACTGTCAAAAGGTCACATGCTGTATGATTCCATTTATATGACATCCTCAAAAAGACAAAATTTTAGAATTGGAAAATAGATCAGTGATTGATCTCTAGTGATTGCTAGAGGTTCGGGGAAATAGAGAGAGGGGGAGGTGAGTTGACTATAAAGGTGAAAGGGGGAAAATAGCAAGTGTTCTTCTCCTACCTCTGCTGCTTACTCTCAATTCATTTATTCAACATTTTACTAACATTCATTAATTATCTACTTTATGCCTGGTCAGACACTTTAATGGGCACTAGGGAGATAGCTGCCAGACAAAATAAAGGATAAGTTAAATTTGAATTTAAACAATTTTTACATATTTGGGTCTTAACACTAAAAAATTATTTGTTAGCTGGGTGCAGTGGCTTACGCCTGTAATTCTAGTTCTCTGGAAGCTTGAGGCTGTTGGATCATTTGAACTGAGGGGTTTGACACCAGCCTGGGCAAGAGAGAGACCCCATCTCCACTAAAAATAGAAAAACTATATGGGTATTATAGTGGGCGCCTACAGTCCCAGCTACTCGAGAGACTGAGGTAATAGGATTGCTTGAGCCCAAGAATTTGAGCTTGTTGTGCTATGACACCACGACATTCTACCCAGGGTGACAGTGAGACTCTGACTCAAAAAAGCTTAAAAATTTTTTTAAAATTATTTGTCATTTATCTAAAATTCAACTTTAACTGGATGTCCTGGGCTTTTATCTGCTTGTTTTTTATGGATATTTTATATTGTTTATTTGGCTCAATCTGGCAACACAATCATGACTCCTGCCTATATGGAGTTTATAATCAGTTGAACAGGTGGGAAAAGTGTTCAAGTAACCAAAATGATAATAAAACAAAGGAACAATGGTTCTATAATAAAGCCTGGTGGGGGGAGGACTTATTTTAGACAAGGGTAGACAGCGAAGGCCTCTCTGGCAAGGAGATACTTGAAGTTGCGACAGAAAGTGTAAGAAGTCTATGAAGACTGAAGTCAGAGTGATCAAAGTAAGAGAAACAGCAGGGGCCCTGATGGAGGAAGGGCCAGAAGTGTTCCAGGAACGAGGAGAAGGCAGGGCAGCGGAACTAAGCGAGGAAGACAGAAGAAAGGACTGAACAGATTTTGGAGAGAGGTGCAGCAGCTAAATCCCACAGAACATTGAAAAGGCATCAGAAGGCATTTTGCACCTGAGAAAAAATTGAGAGAGGATAAAATGATTGCATCCCCAATTTTGAAAGAACGCTCTATAAATAATGCTTCATGCAGCAACAAAAAAACTGGGTGGGAGATCACTGCAGCAGATAATCCAGATAAGAGATAATGGTATGAGCTGGGCTAAGGCAGTGGCAAACACGTGGAAAGGCATGGATATGCGTTTTGGAGGTAGAGTCAGCAGGACTGCTGATGGACAGAAAGAAAAGGACAAAGGGAGTGGGGATCAAAGATAACTTCCAGGGCTTTGGCTTCAGCAGCTGGAAGAATAACAACACTGTTTACTAAGATAATGAAGAATGTGAGAGTAATGGGTTAGCAGAGGAGAGGAGGTAGGAAAATAAGCCCCCAGTGCTGGCTACATGAAGATTGAAATTCCTAAAGAGATATCCAATGAGAATACCAAGTAGGCTCTCTGGAGCCCAGAGGAGACATCTGGGATAGAGATTGCAAATGAGGAGTTACCAGCACATAGGTCAGTGGTTCTTGATCCTGGCAGCTCAACAAATTACCTAAAGAGCTTTTAAGAAGTCCTGCTGTCCAGGCCCTACCACCAAATCAGAATCTCTAGGGGTAGAACTGAGGCATCAGACCTTCTAAGGAATACTTACATTTGGAAATTAGGGAAAGGAGAAGAACCCAGTGAAAGATCAAAAAAAAAGTGGCCAGTGGCATAGGAAGGGAACAAGGAGATGTGGCTAAGAGAAACTGAGATTGGCTCTTCTTTCTGAGATAGAATGTCACTCTGTCACCCTGGGGTTGAGTGCCATGGCATCATAGCTCATAGCAACCTCAAACTCTTGGGTTCAAGTGATCCTCTTGTCTCAGCCTCCTGAGTAACTGGAATTACAGGAGCCTGCCACAAGGCCCAGCTAGACTTTTATTTTTAGTAGAGACAGGGTCTCACTTTTGCTCAAGCTGATCTCAAACTCCTGAGTTTAAGCAATCCACCCGCCTCAGCCTCCCAGAGTGCTAGGATTACAGGTATGAGCCGCCAGGCCCAGCCAAGAGGGGTTTTTCAAAAAGGAGATAAGCTGCTACTGCACAGGGATATTGCAAGAACAGAAGAATGAATACATATGGAAGCCCTTTGTAAGCTGTTAATTGATGAACAAATATTAGATGAAGCATTGCCATCATCTAAGGAGAAAAATCATTGTCTTCTTAGCACAGCATTCCTACTTGTACCCACAGAGGAAGAAACGTAAAGAAGCACTAGGAGGGAAGCTGATCCAAGTACTTCTTACATTTATGAGGATTAAGCAGAAATCTTTATGTTAATTATGAGTATTAAACAAATTAATGTCCATTACGCTTAGCTCAATGCCCAGTACATCACCATTATCATCGTCATAGTAATACTATTAGTAGTAGCTAACGCACAGTGCTTCCTAAAGGTCAGGCAAAGTTCTAAGTGTTTTTTATCTATTCAGTTGGCATTCAAGAAAGGTTAGCTGTTGTTGTTTATTTTGTTATTATTACTAATTCCACATGGTCTGGGTTTCCTAGTGGGCATTAAGGGAAGGTATATGCAGCAGTTTGGCCTTCTAGAGCCACTGCTCTGATGGGGAGGTTAATGACATTCCGTGAGACTTCTCTGTGAGTAGCAGAGAAAGCAGAGAGGAGGTGACCCCAGAGCATTCTGTGGGCCTCCAGGCCACATGTCAGTTCATGGCAGACAGAGGGCTATGTCCCTCCCATAGCGATATCTGAATGCCCTCATGGAGCCTATGCCAGGGACAGTCTCAGAGCTGTGTGTGAGGGCATGTGGACATAGTGACAGCTTTGTCTGGGTTCTTTAACTCAACTCTTACTTGTGGGTCACTCACGTCAGTGCATTTGCTGATGTCGAGCAATAGAGACGGTTGTCCTCACTAACCACGTGAGGAAGCCCAGGCTTAGAGAGGTTAAATAACTTGGCCAGATTCACACAGCCAGTCAACATCAGACCCAGAACTCAAATTGAAATACTCTAAATTCAAGTTCAGACCATTTCTTCTACCATACTTGGTAGTTTTCTAACCAAATTTGGAGGAGGTAGGGCTATGGCAAAAAAAAAACAAGACCCAGACAGATTTCATCTTCAATATGCTGGGGGCATGGGGGGAAAGTGGGCAAAGGATACAAGCAATTTACAAAAAAGGTACACAAATGCCACCAACAAAATGGAAAGATGCAAATAAAACCACGTATTTTAAAAATATACATAATTTTACACCCATCAGATGTGTTTAAACAATGTAAAAGGCCAAGTGCAGTGGCTCATGCCTGCAATCCTAGCATTTTGGGAGGCCAAAGTGAGAGGATCACTTGAGGCCAGGAGTTCAAGACCAGCCTAGGTAACATAGTAAGACCCCATCTCTACAAAAAATTAATAAGTTAGCATATGCTTGTATTCCTAGCTACTCAGAAATCTGAGGCAGGAGGATCACTTGAGCCCCAGAATTCAAGACCACAATGACCTATGATCATGTCACTGCACTTCAGCCTGGATGACACAATGAGATTCCATCTTTAAGAAAAAAAAAAAGAAAGAAAGAAAGTAAAAGTCAGAAAATAACAAGCACTCTAAAGGACGTGGGAATATAGCCCTCAGATATTGTTGGCGGGAGCTATAGATTTATGTAATCATCCCACAGAGCCAAGTAATAGTATCTATGAATGTTAAACAATGCTCGTTCCCTACAACCCAGCTATTCCACTATGTATAAAAGAGAAACTTCTCCCACTGTGTAAAAGGAGACATAAGCAAGGATATTTCCTGCCAATAACAGGAATAAAGGAAATTATTTATATATCCATTATCAGGGAATAGACACCCAACACATGGTAAATTCATGCTATAAAATACTGTCTAGCACTTAAAGTGAATAAACTAGATCAAAGTGTACCATCATGAATAGATAGCAAATAGACTTGATGGGAATAGGCAAGTTTGCAGAATGATGCATAAAGTATGATGCCACTGACTGAGAGTAGATTTGTGGGGAAAATACAACTTCTGGGGCTAATGCAGAGTAAATAGGGGATATATTTGGGGCCAGGGGAATTTTTGGTTCAAACTCTTCAAAATGTCTGTTTCAAAACTCCCCCCATTTCATTCTGACTCCCTGCTCACCTCTATCTTTCCTTTCCGTCTAATTTTTTTTCTCTACCTATCCCTTCCTTCTTCCCTCCTCCTTTTACTTTTTTTATTTATTAGTATTGGATTTTTTTGAGACAGTCTTACTATGTCACTCACACTGGAGCACAGTGGTTTAATCATAACTCATTGTAACCTCCTCACTCCTGGACTCCAGTCATCCTCCTTCCTCAGCCTCCTGAGTATCTGAAGCACGCCACCATACCCAGCTAATTATTTTAAACACTTTGTAGAGATGGCATCTCACTATGTTGCCCAGGCTGGTCTTGAACTGTTGGCCTCAAGCAATCCTCCTGCTTTGGTCTCCAAAAGTGCTATGATTATAGGAATGAGTCCCACCTTCTCTTAGAATCTCCTAATCTAGGTTCTAGGAGTAAGTTTCAGAGAAACTGTAAATCCTCTGATATTTTAAGTCTCTGATATTGTAAGTAAGAAAACATTAGAGAATAAATGTAGCCTTGATGCAATTCCCTTGGTCTATCATGCCTTGGGAGTGGAAGTTATTCCTCATCAGAAGAGAAAACTAAAAGAGAAAGAAAACGTAAAGTGATTGTTTTGTGACTCTGTTTCTACTAGCCCTCTGCCCTGGGAGAAAATGCCCTGCCTTTCAGAACAGAAACATCTCCATCCTTCCCGGCCTACCTGGCCTCCCATCTGTCATCTCAGGGAGGCTCTGGTTAGCAGTCAGCTTCGTCTCCCACCATTCATGACCCTTTCTATCTGATGTCAAGGTGTGGCTGTGGCCAGCATGTTGACAATTATGAAGACTTCTAACCCAGCCAAAAAGCCTCTACCAGGTCTAAGTTCTCCACCTAGGAAAACTACAAAAGATTAAGAAGAGATAACCAGTTTTGTAGAAGATGCCCCAGCACAGTTCCAAACCCATAGAGCCAGACACAGAAACAGGGGCTCTGAGGACTGTAGGGTAGAATTACATTCCTCCACAGTCTAGCATTATGGGACCTCATCGCTTCTGCTCTAAACTCAATAGTCCTCCAGGGTGACCAGGGAGATGAGTCCAATCAATGCACAACATCTAGGGGTGCAGCTGGATGACCTTGCTGATCCTGGCTGGCCTGCTCACGTGTCTGGGTATCAGCCGGCCATCAGCTCATCTGGACTGACTTCTGCCGAGGGACTGTGCTGCTTCAGCTCTGCTCCAAGTGTGTCTCTTTCCCCAGCATGCAAATCTGGGCATGTTCTAGTGGTGGACAGAGAAGCGAGAGACAGTGTGAACCAGCATGTGAGCCTGCATCCAGCCTCTGCTCATTTCTCACCTGCTAATACCATCGTGGCCAAAGCCAAGTCACAGGGCTCAGCCCTGAGTCAAGGACATGGCCTGACACCCTGCCCACAGTGAGAAGGTATGGCAAGCCATGTGAGAACCTGCATTCTGTGGTCATCACCAGCCACACAACTTTTGGGACGTCTTTTAAGTTCTCTGTGCAAATACGACATTACTTTTCACCTACATGATTAGTGAAGTTTTTTTAAACATGGTAATATACAGTCCCTAATGGAGTGAAGAAATAGGCACCTTAATATGCTCTTGGTGGTATTTTATTAACTTTTTAAGAAGCAATTAAATTATATTTATTGTGGTAGATGGTAAACATGGCCTGAAATCCTTCCCAACTTTGAATACACTCCCTTTTGCAATGTGACCTAGCAGCTCCTCTCCATGAATCTGGGTTAGTCACAGCACAAGTCTAGGCTGATGGAATGATAGCGAACGTGTGCAGGCAGAAGCCTAAATAGACTTGTACATTGGGAATGGCCTCTCTTGCTATGCTCGGAAGCCTGAGGCCACTATGGGAATGAACCCAAACAAGCCTGCTATAGGATGGAGGCAAATAAAGGTGACTCAGCTGACCCAGAAGCTGACCCTAGAGGCATGAGTGAGCCCAGGTGAGATCAGCCAAGCCTGGCCTAGACCACAAAAGCTTTCTATCTTAGCCCATCCCATGTCGCCACATCCCAGAATCATAAGCTAATTAAAGATGCCAATTCATTTCATCATATTCTCATAAGGGTTGGTGTCTTTCATAAGTAAAGCTATAATGTGGCTTCATTTGACAAATATTTACTAAGTCCCTACTGTTACATATTAGGATTATCTAGTTACTGATGATATAGGATGAAAAAAATAGAATGAAAGAGGTTTCTTCTCTTATGAAACTTATATTCTAGGGGAATGAGACAGAATTTTTTTTTTCTGAGATGGGGGCTTACTTTGTCACCCAGTGTGGAATGCAGTTATACAATCACTGTAACTTTGAATTCCTGGGCTCAGGTGATCCTCTTGCCTCAGCCTTCCAAGTAATTAGGACTACAGGCACCTACCCCCATACTTGGCTAACTTTTTTATTTTCAATTTTTTTTACAAACAGGGTGTCACTATGTCGCCAAAGCTCGTCTCAAACTCCTAGCCTCAAGAAGATCTTCCAGTATTGGCCTACCAAAGTGCTGGGGTTCTACGCATGAATCACTGTGCCCTGCAGAACATTTTTAAATTATTGACTATAAAAGACTGTCTACTATAGAATAGTAAGTGCTCTGAGGAAGAGTAATAATAACATGTAACACTATGATCCGGGCATGTTTCAAATTAAGGTGGGTAGGGAGTGTTGAGAGTGATTGTAATAGTAAATGAGAAGGCAAAAAATAAAATAAATAAATAAATAAAACCTCTATAAGAAGGAGATAGCTGGCTAAAGATCTGAAGGAGGTAAGGGAATGAGACTCGTTGCTATCTAGGGAAGAGTCTTCCAGGGTAAAGAAGGAGCAAGAACAAACAGTCCAAGGGTTGGCAAACTGTCTAAGGGTGGGCTGGAGCCGGGGAGAGTATAGGATTTAAAATCAGAGAGGTGAAAAGGGAGCCAGATTGTGTAGGGTCTTGTATAAATTCTTGTACAGTTTTAATTTTCGTAGCTGTGTATTTGTGTATCTGTGTAGAGACCAATAATTTTAAAGAAATAGGAAGCTCAAAAACAGATAGCAATGCTGAGCTGCACTCTGGATTCCAATATTAGGGGACTCTACATGTGTTTTATCGTGTATTCTTTTTTTTTTTTTTTTTACAATATCATGTATTCTTTTTTTTTATTGTTTTTTTTTTTATCTTTTCTTTTTTATTAAATCATATCTGTGTACAATAATTCAGTCATGGGGTACAGTGTACGGGCTTCAGATACAAGAGCTTGCTGAAGACTGCAGGAGAATGTCATTTCTGGGCACCAGCTGCCCTCTGCTGTTAATTTTTGGATTAGCATCCACGGGCCCCACCAGAGGAAGGAATGTTACTGTCCCCATAGAACAGATAACCGGTTCCCAAAACACCCCATCTTCCTTGCCAATAAGCTTGACTGTGTCAGGAAGCCCTTAAAAGTTAGAATAGAAGAAGAGGATATCTCCTGAATGTTCATATGTTCATACATTCATTTCTATCCATATTTAACACTCCGTGTGTGTGTGTGTGTGTGTGTGTGTGTGTGTGTGTATACACTTTTTTTTTTTTTGCATTTTTTTTGGCTGGGGCTGGGTTTGAACTTGCCACCTCCAGCATATGGGGCCAGTACCCTACTCCTTGGAGCCACAGGCACTGCCCCACTTCTTATACTTTTTAAATACTTTATTTTTTATAGCAGTTTCAGGGTCATAGAAAAATTGAGACGGTACAAAGCCTTCCCGTACACCCCATCTGCCCCCCACTCATGTATAACGTCCCCCATGATCAGTCTCCCTCAAAGAGTAGAACTCTGGTTACAATTGATGAAGTCATACTGACACATCATTTACACCTAAAGTCCATACTTAAACTTTAGAATTCATTCTTGGTGTTACAGATTCTGTGGGTTTGAACAAACGCGTAATGCCATGTCTCCACTACAGTATCACACGGAGTACTTTCACTCGCTAAAACTCTGTGTTCCACCTAGTCGTCCCTACCCACCCACCCACCTCTAATCCTGGCAACCACTGAACTTTTATTGTCTCCATAGTTTTGACTGAAAATTTGAAAAGGCTACCTATTGCATGAGTCCAATTATATGACATTATGGAAAAGACAAGATTATATTACAATGTCCCAAATATTCCCCCAGTTGTTGACTTGATCCTCTGCAAATGCCGATGGGGTAAGTTGTGTGGGCACTGTTAGCTAATTTTGCAGATGGAAGAATTACATCTTCCTGAGGTTGTAGAACTTATACTTAGTCTCATTAGCCAGTGCATGGTACCATCAGGATGAGACTTGGAAACCTCCAACATCACTTTAACACAATGAAAATGCAAAGACTTGCTCAATGCCACACAAATTTTAAGAAACGAATCCAGGATACAAAGTCATGAATTGTCATTACTCCAAGATTCTTTTCCATGGTGTCTCCTGCCCTGCCCTGAATCCCTATCACAGGTACATAAATGACTCTCTGGTTTTGGATATGATAGGTTTTTTCTGCCTCTGACAATGAGATAGAGGCGGTGGGGGGCCAGGATCTTAGACAGTGGGTCCACATCACACTGTTCTGTTGGGTAGTACAGTCTAATTTCACTCTATGCTTCGCTCCTCAGTATCTCCTGCTCCCCATCCATCCTCCCTACCTAAGAAGTAACAAAATCTTTCCACACCCATGCCTTTGGGGTTGAATTGTTTAAGCACAAGTGCAAAAAGAAAGAAGAACACTGATTCTCAGATTTTTAGTTTTAAAAATAGTTTTTGAAACTCACAGCAGAGAAAGTCATTTGAAAGAAAAGGTTTCTGGGTCTTCAAAACCTCAGCTAGAGATATCAACACTCAAAGCCCTGAAGAACCCAGGGCATCCATTTGTGCCACAGAGCACTGAGTTAGAGAATGAGGCAGCATGTTTTCCTGCCCTCTGAGGAGGTAAAGTTCCTAGGGACTCAACAAAGAGCAGGGTTTCGGTCTGAGAGAAAGTAAGAGTTAGTCACGAAATTCTTGTTCTTAAGGAATGGGCCTGCACCTGTCCCACCTGCCCAGGGCTGAGCTTTGGGGGAAAGAGAAAAGAAAGACAGAACTACAGGATCAATGTGAGAACCCTAAAGTAGACGAGACTTTTGACCGTACTTTGTGGGTAAAGCTTAGGATGGCCACAAGCCTTACAGGAGCCACACAACCCAGGCTTATCACCACACCACCACCATCACCAGCCTCAGGCAGCAACAGTAAAAGACAAATGGCAGGTGGTCGGCCTAGTCCCAGAAGGCCAGAGACTTTCAACCCCTACTGGGCTCAGGAGAAACCTGAGGAAACCTGAAGTTTCCTCCTCTCCCTTGCCCCTGTCATCACCCAGGAATGACCCATGGGGAGATGAGGGATGGCTGGTGGATCTAAGGAGGCCCTGCATTCAGCCAAGGATAACATAAAGTAAACGTGGGGACCAATAAGCATGGGCAATCATGGTGGATGCCAGAGGGGACAGACGAGAGTGAGTCCAGGTCACCAATGCTGTGGAACTGGTAAGCGCCTGGAAAACAGACACAGGGGAAAGAGAAGGCATGAGATCAATAGAAACTAATCTGAACTGACCAAGAAAAGCTTGAATTGAGGGAGTTTAGCTCGAATTGACTAGGATCACATTCCCACCTTCAGTCCAAGGGGACCCATACTAGAAATCAACCTGGGTTATAAAAATAAAAGGTGACATGTTAGCACATTGGAGTTTTATAAGCTGAAAAAAATGTGTGTTGCTATGCTTAGAATTTGTTCCCCAGAAATCATGTGTTGGAAACTTAATCCCCAATGCAACAGTGTCACAAGGTGGGGCTGAGGGGGAGGCATTTAGCTTATGAGGGCTGCACCCTCATGAGTATATGCCATCATAAATGGGTTGGAAGGAGTGGGTTTGTGCTCTTATAGACTTGCCCTTCCGCCTCCCACCACATGATCATGCAGAAAGAAGTCATGGCCAGATGCCAGCACCTTGGTCTGCAACTTCCCAGCCTTCAGAACTGTGAGCCAATGAATTTCTGCTAATTATCAATTACCCAGTCTCAGGTATTCTGTTATCGCAGCACAAAGGAATCCATGTGCTCAGTAAAAAGAAAAGAAATAGCGCTGAAGTTGAACTCAAAAGACCTGGATTCTAGTCCTGCCTTTCTCACTGACATGGACATGGTTTAAGACAAATCCCTTAACCTTACAGTTACAGTTTCTCTGAGGTTAGTAAAATGAGCCATAAATCTGGGAATGTGACCTCTTTTGTAAACACTGCCCACTGTGAAAAGCCATGTAAGGGACAAATGGGACCACTCTCAGTAAGAGTCATTGTGTGTAAGTCCCCATACACTCTGAAGAAGGGGACAACTTCAGATGGACTTTTTTATTTGCCAATAGCAAACTATCTTTACCCTTATATACTGGTCTCTGGCAAACTTGAAAGTAGTATTAATAGATGCTGGTGGTGGCTCATGCCTGTAATCCTAGTGCTCTAGGAGACCGAAGCAGATGGATTGCCTGAGCTCACAGGTTCGAGACCAGCCTGAGCCAAAGCAAGACCTTGTCTCTAAAAACAGTCACGTGTTGTCACGGACGCCTTTAGTCGCAGTTACTTGGAGGCTGAGGGAAGCGAATCGCTTAAGCCCAAGACTTTGAGGTTGCTATGAGCTACAGTGTAGTGCCAGAAGGAAGACATAAGATCATTAGGCTAAGATAATGCTTGCAAGGTTTCTCCACTGTAAAGTTGCTATTTTTCCTTTTGTAAATAATTAATTTCCTCTTGGGAGATACTCTGAGATTATGTAAATGTTCTGGTTTTAATCATACATTTACTTACTGGTTTTAGCATCTATTGAAGATTCCTGCCTAAAACAATTGTTACCATGGTTACTGCCAAGTGGTGATTTTCTAATTCCTTCATGACTTCCACATTAACTAATTGGAATTCTAATGTGAGCAAAAGGATTTACTTTTTTTTTTTTTAGAGGCAGAGTCTTATTCTGTCACCTGGTCTACAGTGCTGTGGTATCATCATAACTCACAGGAGATCCTCCTTCCTCAGCCTCCTGAGTAGCTGGGACTATAGGCACCCACCACCACATGTAGCTAATTTTTCTATTTTTGAATAGGGGTCTCACTCTTGCTCAGGGCTGGTCTCCAACCCCTGACCTCAAATGGTCCTCTTGCCTCGGCCTCCTGGAATAGTAGGATTATAAGCATCAGTCCAGCCCCTTCTCCTTAGTTATTTCTCTATTCATATATTTACTTAAATCTATACAGATGTGTGGATTCTCTTTTTATTCTATAAATTATAATCCATTACTATTAGAACTTATTACCTGCCTTTTTTTGTTTTAACCTCAATTTTATTTTTTATTAGTCATAAACACATAGATCATGTATACATTAATGCATTTATGGGGTACACTGTGCTGATTTTGCCTTTGAATAATGTTATTTCACAAATATTTGGTGATGTATAAAGGTGGGCTTATCTTTCAGTTGGCAAAAAAATTAGCCAAGAGGCTGCAATAAATAAAAAGTATAAAACCAATCACCTATGGAGAAAAAAATAATTATATCATTAGACTTCGTAACATTGAACATCAATAGACAAAAAAAAAATGTTTACAAAGTTCTGAGGGAAAATTATGTGGAACCTAAAATTCTAGCTCAATTAAGAAAACCAGAGCCCTCACTGAATGGGCATGGTGTGGTGGTGTTTGGCACAGCAGGACATAACTACAAGAAGGACTCTACTCAACAAGTTCAAATATTTTGACCTGGTTGTTTGTACCCTCACATTAACCTGTTTAATTAACCTGTTTAACCCTGAGGGTTTATTAAATTTAATAAAATTTAAAAAGAAAGAAAACCAGTGCCAAAAATATTACAACTGTATAATTAATATTTTCAGAAATATTTGATAAGAAATCACACACATAACAAAGTTAAGAAAAATAAAACTCAGCCCTACTGTGAAACCAATTTATAGCTTTCATATGAAAGATATAACCCAACTATAACCTAAGAAGAGGGGAAAAAGGAGAGGGAGAGGAGGGGAGCGGGGAGGATGGGTGGAGGAAGGGCAATCGGTGGGACCACACCTACAGTACATTTTACAAGGGTACATGTTAAATCTACTAAGTGTAGAGTATAAATGTCTTAACACAATAACTAAGAAAATGTGTTGACAGCTATGTTAACCAGTTTGATGAAAATATTTCAAATGGTATATAAAACAAGCACATGGTACCCCATATTTGCACTAATATACACAGCTATGATTTAATAAAAAAAAAAAAAGAAAGAAACAATTTCTCTAAACATGTCCATTCTAAAATACACCTCAATATATGAACAACATAGCATAATGGAGTTGAAATCTGAATTTATGAACTGAAAGATCAAGGTAGAAGCTTCCCACAATAAATCACAAAAGAACAAAGGGATGGAAAGTCTGAGGTAAAGGTTCAAAGAAATGGAAAATAAAAACAGAAGTTCCACCATTTGTCTATGTACCTCCAGAAAAAGGAGAGAGAAAATGTAGGATATAAAAAACTTAAAAGAGATAAGAGAAATTTTTCCCCAAGATGAAAATATATAAATCTATGAATACCCAACCTATGTATAAAATGTAATAAAATAATTTTCAGACAGTTAAAGATTCGGAAAATTGACCTCTTATAACCTCATTCAAAATAAAAATCAAAAAAGAGAAAAATACAGGATTTAAGCTATAGCAAAGGTAACCAAGGATTAGAAGGAAAGGAGACCACAGGCTATTTGTGCGGCAGGTCCAGAAGGCAACTAGTTTATATCCAAGCAGAAAGTCAGAGGGTTTGGGGTGAGATGTCCTTTTTTTTCTTTCTACTTTTATAGGGGGCACAAAGGCAGCTTTGTTAGTTTAATATATTGCATAATGGTGAAGTCTGGGCTTTTTGTGTAACCATCACCTGAATAGTGTGCGTTGTGTGCATTAGGTAATTTCTCATCCCTGAATCCCCTTGCAACCCCCCACCTTTCCAAGTTTCCAATGTCTATGATTCCACTCTGTACGTCTTTCA
The DNA here is from genome assembly GCA_963574655.1 of Perodicticus potto. Lineage (NCBI taxonomy): Eukaryota > Metazoa > Chordata > Mammalia > Primates > Lorisidae > Perodicticus > Perodicticus potto. The sequence goes on along the minus strand of CAUYRH010053536.1, from coordinate 9,984 downwards.
ATATAAAGAAGACTTCACTTAGATGAGAGTGGAGTTAGAAATTTCTGTCAAAAATATGGTCGATCTTAGAAAAATCATGAAGATACTTATTGGGTTAAGAACAAAAAAGAAGAAAGAAAGAGGGGAGGAGGGAGAAGGAGAAAAGGAAGGAAGGAAGGAAAAAGGAAGGAAAGGGAGGGAGTGAGGGAAAGAAAGGAAAAAAGGAAAGAAAGGAGGGAGGGAGGGGAAAAGCAAAGCAAAGGAAGGGAAAGGAGTCAGAAATCTCAGGACAAAACAAAATTAAAAAATTAGGCTCCAAATATAAAGCTAACTGAAGTATAGAGTGATTTTGGGCAATTGATGGATTCTAAGAAGAGATGTTCCATTTCATTCTGATGCCCTGGAATACTCATCTTCAAAAACACAGTTTTAACAACATAAAATAAAATTTTATTTTCTGTATGCCTAATCATATCACTTGCCTCTGCAATGAAAAATATTTATATTACCATAATATTGAAAGTAGTACTTATTCATTTTCAATTTCTTTTCTAAACCTATTAACAAAATGTAAATGTCAAAAACCTTACAACATACAGAAGTTGGGAAGCAGGAAACACATAGAAAAGTGTAGAAGCACAAATTTCCACATCTTTGACAGTATTAAGAGAAATTGATAAAGATTAAGAAATTAAAGTTTAAAGATCATATTAAATGTATAGGAGTAATTGCTAGAAGAACTACAAATCAAGTAATGAGTTAAATTTGGGGATAGGATTTTAAGAAAGAACATCCCTTAAGTTTTAAAATAGAGTATAAGTAAATATTTACATATGTAACAAATTTTAAAATATATAAATATTATTTAAATTATGGAGGTAACCAGAAAAATTAAAAAGAGAAATGGCTAAAAAGTGGATTATTCTGGGGAGTGGAACAAGAGGCTGGAAGTCTGGAAGGAAAGACTTTGACTTTCCATATTGTGTTTTCCTGTACTGTTTAGTTTTGTTTTTTAATACATATTTGTGCTCTAGTTTAATAATGATTTTTTAATGTGCTAAAATATTAGAGTAACCACTGAAGAATAGAATAGTCTCTATAAATCCCAAAACCCAACATGGAAAAAAATGACCCAAAGAAATTCAATCAATGCAACAGTATGCGGGAGGGTGAGGAGCCAAGGAAAGTACGGAGAAAAGGTGGTAAACAGAAAACAGGATGGCAAAAAAAAATACAAAACCCTTAGGAGGCAAATTGATCAGAAGATAAATCTATTATATTGAAGGAAAGACACATAGTAATTTCAAGAAACAGATTTACAAAGGGTTTAGTGAAGAGTTTGGATACATTCCACATGCCACCTTAATAGCAAGGTCCTCAGGGAAGACCTTGAGAGAAAAAGAATTAATTAAGAAGGAACAGAGAGTTGTGTTTTCTGAGACCACAGGAATGAGGTGAGCCCAAACCATAGCTGAAGTCCAGCCAGGAACAGCAGGGAGTCCAGCTGTGCCTCGATGAGGCAAAAGTCATTTCTGACCACTCCAATAGAGGGTATTGTGGGCTCAGTTGTGACCCACAAAAGTTTACAAGTTCAAGTCCTCGTACATCAAAATGTGACTATGTTTAAAGATGAAGTCTTTGAAGGGACAAGTAAGTTAAAATGAGGTCATTAGTGTCCACCCTGATGCAATATAAATGGCATCCTGCTGAGAAGGGGAAATCTGGAAATCTGTCCAGGGAGAAGAAAATGGAGACCTGGGGGAAAGACAGTCACCTGCAAGTCAAGAAGAGAGACCTCAAGAAACCAGCCCTGCTAACTCCTCATCTCCAGCTTCCGGCCTCCAGAATGAGGAAAAACTGAATTTCTATTGTTTAAGCCCCAAGCTGTGGTAGTTTGTATGGCAGCCCTAGCAAACTACCACAAAAGGTCCCCTCTTGGTAGTGATAATTGTAATTAGAAAAGTCTCATGTAAATGAAGGGAGCAAAGTGAACAGTAATTCCAGCAGAACAGCATGTGAGCTAGCCAGTTCTACCTTCACAGGTCTGGGGAGTCATTTGAGAGGTTTTCAAATAACCAACTAAGTATACGAGTGTGAGTGATGGGCTTGGTACATACCAATTCAAGGGATTGACGCCCAAGCTCGGCGCTCAGGAAATTCTTGGCAATAGCAGCCCTATTTTGTCTTACATGGTCACAGCCATAATTTGAGTAGAAAACGTTGACTAAATCCACGTTGCACTTTGGCCTGATGGCTCATTAATCAGTGGAAGGAAACACCAGCACAAGGAAAAACCGGGCTCTTTCTGATAGCTTGGTGAATTGGCTTACTAGTGCTCAGAGAGCTCACTGCCTATTCTTATCTCTCGCCGTTACCGAGAAAGATGTGGCCTGATTAGAGAAATTAGGATACCTAGAAAGAGTCAACAACTGACATCGATAATCTCCAATTAAAAGACAAAGACTCAGAGTAAAGATAGATAAATAGATCAATGGAATAGAACAGAGTACAGGAAAAGATCCACACATATTCAATCCACTTATTTTTAACAAAGCCATCAAGTCAAATGCAAGAGAAGAAGAGAAGAATTTTTAGCAAATGATACTGGAACAATTTGATGCCCATATAGAGCGAAAAATATAAAAGAACCTCTACCTCTATTTACTGTATATACAACAATTAATTTGGATCATAGACCAAAATATGAAAGGCACAAAGCCCCATTTTTTTTAAGGCAAAGCACTTGAACAGAAAACTTCATTTGCCACCAACCACATGAAAAGGTGATTGACGAAATTAGTCGTCAAGGAAATGCAAAAGACAAGACACTCGCTGTTTGTCTATTTGTGTGTTGTTTTTAAGTCCTGTTATCCAGGGCTATGTGCTATAAAAGATGCACCAAAAAATAGGCAGTGAGTCTGTGGGAAACAGAAGGAATGGAAAACAAGTGCTCTCATTCATCATTGTTAATGTGAATTGGCACAGATTTTTTTTTTTTTGCACTTTTTGGTCGGGACTGGGTTTGAACCTGCCACCTCTGGTATATGGGTCCAGCGCCCTACTCCTTTGAGCCATGGGCATCACCCTGAATTAGCACAGATTTTTTTGGAGAGCAATTAGTCAGAATTTAATATCATTTTATATGCAATAACATTGACCAAAAAGATACAAATTTGAGAAATAACCTAAATAAAAACTCATTCGTGTGCACAAAGATATGTATACAAAAGCATTCATTCATTGGAGATTTTTTTAATACATAAAAGCATTTTTAAACTTTGTTAGTAATACTCAGGACTTTAGGAATTTCCAGATTTTTTCAGTAGCATTTGTAGAACCACTTTCAGTAACAAATACAGTAGTTAGGAATACTCATCCAATTCAGAATGCATAATAATGTTTATTCTGAAAAGTTTTTTGTAGATTCTCATTCATCAGTGATTTATTTGCAAGAATGAAAATTTGAAAACTTTCTAAAATGCCTACTAGTATGGGGACAGGTTGAATTAATTATGTTGCACCTGTTATTCTTATAATCAATGCAATCATTAAACTAACAAGGTAAACTTGCATTTACTGACATGGGGAGATCTCCAAGAGACAGAGACCTATGTTAAGTAGAAAGAAGAAAGTCACTGAATAATGTAAATGGTCTTATATTATTAAAGACAGGTGAATATGCACATTTTTGTAAATAAAGGCAAAGGTAAACTTCTGGAAGCATACACATATACCCTGCTTACCTTTGTGCATATGAGGGAGTGGAGATACTTTTCATGACTTTTTACTCTATTTCTGTGTTGTTTGAATTATTAATAACTAGGTTAAATTTGTTAACTATGTGATTAAAAGAAAACAAGACCACTTTAAAAAATAATGAATATTAATTATTAATGGAACTAACATACACAGGGTAATGTGCCATAATCTGTGCTAAAAACTTTACATGCATTATCTCATTTAATCCCACCACATGGGCACTGGTACTCATAGAAAATTTAAGTTAGTGGCTCTCAATGGCAGGTTAAAATCATCTGGGGAGCTTTTGTTAAAAAAAAAGGAAAAAAGAAAGAAAGAAGGAAGAAAAGAAGAAAGAAAGGGGAAGGAATGAAAGAGGGAAGGAAAAAGAGGGAAGGAAGGAAGAAAGGAAGATCTGATCCTTGAATTTCATCCCAAATCTATTGGATCAAAATCTCTATGGGTGGTCTCCAAGCGTCTGTATTTTGTAAAAGCTCCACCAGGTGACTGAGCCAGGGCTGAGAACCAAGGGTTCACACCAGTTCTCATTGTTAGATCATATTGCTAGCAAATGATAGAGCAGAGGCTAGAATGTGGGGCTGTCCTGCCACTTCCTACACAGAAGATGATATAGATGTAAATACCTATAGACATAGATATAAATAGGCTGGCTCACACTGTACTCATGGCACTTTGGGCAGCTGAGGGGGGAATCACGTGATCCCAGAAGTTCAAAACTAACCTGGGCACATTGTGAGACCCCCATCTCTACAAAAACATAAAAATAAATAGTTGGGTGTGGTGGCTAGCTACTTGGGAGGCTGAGGCAGGAGGATTACTTGAGCCCAGAAGTTTGAGGCTGCAGTGAGCTGTGATCATGTCACTGCACTCTAGCCTGTCACTTTTAAAGACAGAGAAAGACCCTGTTGCTAAAAGGAAAAAACAAAAAAGATATAGCTATATAAATGTAGATGATATGAATATAAATACAGACAGACATATACCTAGTATTGACTTTCTTTTCAACTATTGATGAAGAATATCACAAGTAAAAAAGTGGATGAGGCACTGTGTCCTCTTCTTGCTTTTCCAGTATGCCCATCCTCGTGTTTTTATTTCTACAATGGTCACTGAAACTCCTGAGAGGTGATATTCCAAATATTTAACAACTAGACAGCACGGCACTTATCAATCAGAACAGACCCTGGACTTAGCACTGGAGCAGGATTGAGGCGTTAGTGATTTAATCACTGGATCCTGAAGAGTAAGGGATCCCAAGGAAGGGTAACAGTATCACTCGCAAGGCTCAAAATAGCAGCTGTTTATCAACCAGTATGGAAATAGTTCAATATTTTAACAACTGGTACTTGGTGCCAATGTCTCTCTGTGCCGAAACTGAGGTCTAAGTATCTTTTAAAGATTATTCTAAGATGTTTTGCCTGTCAGGCAACTATCCATGTTTCTACCCAAGGATTGCTTCTTGAGTGTTGGGAGGAAAAGGAAGAGGCTAGCGAGCAGTCTGCAATCCACACCAGGCTGCCTGCACCAGCTGTTGTGTGCCTAGCAGCCCTGCTCCCAGCCCCATTCATTTCCAGCTCTGAGGGGGTTTGCCACTTTGCTGGTTGTCGCCACATTTCCATCCTGAAGTGGCAGCTCCAGTTGTGTTTCTCAGATAATTTCCAAGATGCTAATTGCCACCTGCTGATTTCCTGTAAACAGTGTACTTTACACATGTGATTAATCAGAGAGCTGTGGACTGTTCTGAAGGCGTGCGTGCGTGTGTTTGTGTATGTGTGTGTGTGGCATTACTGTGGCATATTTAAATCACGGGAAATGTTTGCTCACAAAGCTGCATTAGCAAAATGGCAGGGAAAACAAAATTACAAAATACGATAAACTGCAAATTCACAGACTATATAAACAACAGCTCATGTCAGCCCGACAATTCACTAACTAAATCCTGGAATCAAGCAGTAGGAAGGGGTAGTATCTCTAAAGGAGACTTGGGTCATAGGGGCTTGTGTTTCTTGGAGAAAACAAATAACATTTAAAGGTTTTTGGTAAAGCATTTTCTTCATTTGATTCAAGATCAACCTTGCACCAAGTCCTAGCTTTCCCATTTCAAATTACTTGTACCTTAAAACCTCCATTTCCTCATCTGTAAAATGGAAATAATTTCTAAGTCACAGGAGATAACATGTAAAATATTTATTTCATTATATAAGTCAGAATTGCTTGGGTTGCAAGTGACAGAAATTCAATTCAAAACAACTGAATGTATTGACTCAAAAACCAAAAATGACCAGGAGTTCTGGCTTCAGGTACAATTGCTTCTAGAGGTGCAAATAAGGACTTCAGAACTCTGTGGCACCCTCTCCATTTTTCAACCCTGCTTTCCTCTGTATGTGCCTCATTCTCAAGTGCACTCTCCTTACAGCAAGCTAGTAGACTAGCCACTTCCAAGCATATATATATATATTTTTTTTTCCAGAAACCTGTGTAGATAACATCTCACTTGGAAAAGGACCCTTTAACACATTCTACTTTGGGTAGGGTTAAGTGCCTTTTTGCTTAGACAGACCCAAACTCCAGGGACATGCACATAATAATTAGTCACATGAAGACACAGCTGGAACCCTGACTCCCCAACCAAACAAGACAGTTTGAAGGGCAACCTGGCCCATACTGACAGTGTTTATAAGAGAAAAAATCGGGGGTTCCAACACCAGGACATGGATCTCAGGGTTGATGCTGAACCACCCATGCAAGCTCACACTGAATGACAAGGTTTGTTCAACTCAGAGGACACTACCTCATTTCAGTCCTCGGCCAACTGTGATTAAGTGGGTGGTACGCAGACTCAAGCCCAGGCACAGCTAGTGAAGGGAATCACTTGCCATTTCTATTTCCAAGCTTCTCAGAATTTCCTCCAGGAAATTCTCATAGTATCCCAGCATAGGATTCTGGTCTTGAACTTACAGAGCCCATTGCTCTATCTAATCACCTCTTCATCACATCACATCCTCTGGGCCCCTTATTTCTACTGTTTCTCTTCCTCAATTCCTTCCCCGGTAGGAAGGGGGTCCTTCAGTAATAAAAGTAATATTTAGTAAAGTTACCCTGTGAGCGTTGGTTGATATTAGCCAGAGAAGTTTGACGGTCTTTAGGTGCCCTGCTCTAAAACTTGTAAGACTTCAGGGCAAATGGGTCTTGTCAGGACATGTAAAAGGAGCAGACACCGAAGGCTGGAGCCCTTATTAGAAAAAGATGGAGGGAAGAAGAGCAAGATAAAGGACTCTTCCTGGTGTCTATAGAAGGCAAACTTTGCCTTCCTGAAAAGTGATGCACATAAAACAGAAAGATACATTAGCAGCAGCCTCTGAATTGTACATTTATTCCTGACTAGCTACAAGGAGCATTATGTCCTTTCTTTAATTTGTATTAATATGAGGATATAATGATTAGGTTACATTGTAGTCCTTTCTTTTTTGTTTTTTTGAGATAGAGCCTCAAGCTGTTGCCCTGGGTAGAGTGCTGTGGCATCACAGCTCACAGCAACCTCCAACTCCTGGGCTTAAACAATTCTCTTGCCTCAGCCTCCCAAGTAGCTGAGACTACAAGCACCCACCACAATGCCCAGGTATTTTTTGGTTGTAGCTGTCATTGTCATTTGGCGGGCCTGGGCTGGATTCGAACCTGCCAGCTCTGCTGTATGTGGCTGGCGCCTTAGCTGCTTGAGCTACAGGCACTGAGCCTGTAGTCCTTTCTGATAACAAACTGAGTTTATTTGCCTTTCCAGTCATTGTAACTTACAATAGCAGAGTTAGAGGCAGCATAAAGTAATGGTTAGGAGGAGAAACTCTGGATTCGGGTCATCCAGATTTGAATCCAAAATCTACTCAGTAGCTAGACCAACTCAGGCATGTTCCTTTGCTTATTTATCCCTTTGCTTTACAGCAAGTTTCACTGTTGGTAAATGGGGATAAATAAGAACATCTACCTCCCAATGTTGCCATGAGAAGGAAAAGTAATAATTAATGCATAATAATTTAGCTAAACCCAAACCTGGCTTATAATAAACAATGCACATTGTATGTAGGCACCAACCTGGACTTCCTTCAGGGAAACTCGCTCATGAACATGCACATCGTTCACACGGCGAGTCCCCCAGGAGGATCACTGGGTCTCTCCATAGACTTACAAGGCCAAAGTGGGGCCAAAAGGCATGTGGCTTGCACATGAGGATATTTGATTCCTTGCAAGCTGCTACTTGCTTATGGCACACTTGATTTTCTGATTTCTTCTGCTTGACATGTTGCAGCAAGCTCTCCCACTGGTTTACTTTGAAAAATGAAGGGCTGTCTGCAGCTTACTTTCCTTGTCCCAGGCTGAAAAGACTTGCCCCAATCAACTACAAGTGGTGAACTGTGTTGGTCACAGGTGGGGATAAAGAGGCATCAGACCTTTCCAACAACTAGAACGTAGCATCACAGGGGAGGTACTGGAGTCAGGAACAGGTGTTTCCAGAACTTCCAAAGGCAAAGGTTAATTAGAACCTGGAAGGGCTATCTAGGCATCAGAGACAAGGATGGACATTAGACCACAGGCTAGCTCATGCAAAATTTTCCCAAAACTTTGCTTGCAGGTGTTGTAGCTCAAGGTAGCCTATTAAGGTAAGCCTTACATTCTGGTTTTTTCAATTGCTCACCCTTCATTGTCAACAGGTGAATATGGAAGTTAATCTCCAATATGAGAGAGGGAAGTAATCTTCAAATACATTGTAAAATTTAATCTTATGGTCCTTTTTCTATCCTCCTCTTATTCAATCTCTCAACAATCTTTAATAAAAATGGCCACGCCCTTTTTTTACAACACTTGTTATTCTTGATTGTCATATGCTATATGCTAATGGTTTTCCTTTACTTCTCTGGTGACTGCTTCTCTGGTCTTCTATGCTAGACTCTCATATTGGTTTTCTAAAGCTGTGATAACAAAGTACCACAAACTGAGTGACATTTATCATTTCACAGTTATGTAAGCTTGAAGTCCAAGATCAAGGTGACCCCTGGAGCCTTTAGGGAAAGATCTGTTCCAGGTCTCTCCCCTAGCTCCTAGTATTCCCCTGGCTTTTGGTAAGATAATCCCAATCTTCACATGGAATTCTCCCTGTGTTTATGTTTATGTCCAAATTCACCTTTTTTATAAGGACACAAGTCAAGGCCCACTCTCCTCCAGTATAACTTCATCTTAACTTGACTAATTACATCTACAATGATGCCATTTTCAAACAAGTTCACGTTCTGATGTACTGGGGTTTAGGACTTCAACCTATTAATTTTGGTGGGGCACAACTCAACCCACAATAATTCTCTGCCTCTGCTCTCTGATAAATGATAAGGTGCTCTAGGGTATGGGCCTACCATTTCTTCCCTTCTATATCTTTACTCCCTTCCCACGTGTTTTCATCAGACCTGACAGCTTTATTTTTTTTTTTTTTTTGAGACAGAGCCTCAAGTGGTCACCCTGGATAGAGTACCGTGGCATCACAGCTCACAGCAACCTCCAATTCCTGGGCTCAAGTGAGTCTCTTGCCTCCGCCTTACAAGTAGCTGGGACTGCAGGCACCCACCACAAAGTCCAGCCATTTTTTGGTTGCAGCCGTCATTGTTGTTTGGTAGGTCTGGGCTGGATTCGAACCCGCCAGCTCAGGTGTACGTGTCTGGCGCCTTAGCCCGCTTAGCCACAGGCGCCGAGCCCTGACAGCTTTAAATACATACTGATAACCCCCAGATGTGTATCTCCATCCCTGTCCTTGGGACATACCCAACTATCAACATGACACTCAGATATCTAATAGAGATCACAAAATTATTGCATCCATAACTAAATGAATTATTTTCCCCACCAACACTCCACATAGACCCCACAAACAGTAGGTCCTTACCTGTTGAACTCACATCAAAAAATGTAGGGTCATCAATGTAGTTGTTCAAATCAAAAAACTTAGGAGCTGGGCAGCAGCTGTGGCTCAAAGGAGTGGGGTGCCAGCCCCATATGCCAGAGGTGGTGGGTTCAAACCCAGCTCTGACCAAAAACCGAAAAAAAAAAAAAAAAAAAACAACTTAAGAGCCACTCTCGATTCCTTCCTTTCTCTTTACACTCCAAAACCAAATAATTATAAGTCGTGACAGTTTTAGCACACCCCATTCTCTCCACCTTTACTGTCACACTCAAGTCCAAGCCATCATCTTTTGCCAGAACTACAGA